>BDSL01000129.1:0-251737 GCA_003116995.1 Yamagishiella unicocca | reverse complement strand
CCCTGGGTATTGCAAGCACGACTCCAGCAACACCCAGTGCCGGTGTCGGCTAATGATCGCAGCAGAGCCAAACCGTAACCGAAACGCGAACCCAGGGGGAGGTAGAAGGGGAGGGGAGGGGAGGGAGTCGGAGGAGGTTTTGGAATGCAACACATGAATCCCGGCCGGCACATGACAGCTCCAACCCAAGTCCGAGCCCACCGCACGCCGCGCTTCGTACCAAACCCAAGCCCGAAGCATGCTGGACGTGACCCAAAGACCAGCCCAGCACATGCCGTACATAACCTCCGAAGCCCACCCTTCCCTGAGCAAGCACACTACCTTGAAAGGACTACACGACGGCCAAAGAAACTCCTCCGTGGTGGGCGTCTCTGCTGTCCAGAAGCCTCGGCGGCTAAGCTTACGACGGCGGCAGCTGCTTGCCACCGCCGAACCGGTGCTGCGGAACTCCCCTGGAGCGTAGGATATCTGCGGGACACCATTGATGAGGACTGCGTTAGTTGATTTGCGATGAATGCTTATTACGCGCATCGTATTCCACTCCGCGTGCTTCAAATCCCCTTTATTTACGCTGACAACATCGTGCACCTCCCTCATCCCCGACCCAGGACCCGCACCTACATACCTCACCTTAGATGGTCACCAGCAGGTGGGCAGCGGGTAGGCGGCGGTTACACTGCCGAGTCGTCGCCGGCCCTTGCAGGCGCAGATCTCGCAGCAGGCAGGGAGCTCCGGCCGGGGGGCAGTTGCACGTGGGTCTCGAGCGACGAACGAAGAGCAGGAGAGCTCGGGCGATGTAGGCAGGGTGGCAAAATGGAGACGGAGTGGAAGGAAGTGGGGGCATGTAACAGTAGTTGGTGCACGGTGCACAACGGTGACGTGTACATATGGGGCTTGGCACACAGCACCGGGAACGCCGCCGGGACGAAGGATGGGGCAAGGCATCCGCTGCACCGAAGGCTGGATTACTGCTGCAAGAAAGCTGGCTGCGCGGGTGGCTGACGGGTGGCTGACGGGTGGCTGACGCTGAAGATTTGGCTGGCTGGCTGAAGTATTGCTGGCTGAAGTACTGGCTGAGCAGTGCAGCAGATACCTTGCCCCACCCGATCGATTTTCCACGGCAGGCGTGCACGTTGCGAGCAATCTTGGACGGAAACGCGCAGTGGGCACGTGAACAAGCAACAGGCAGCATCCTACTGAAGCTACCCAAAATTCCCGTTACTGACAGCCCAAGCAACGAAGGTTTCCCGAGTCCGACCTTGCTTACTTTTCGCTGCTGGCCAGCGAGGTGGCCTTCCTGCCCTGGCCCTGGCCTCACCCATCAAACCGAAACCCAACGGGCCACCCCCGTGCCCGGACACAACTGTGCGTACCTTGCCTTACGTTGTGCCTGACCAATAATGTCGCCCGCTGCGGTCGAGCTCGAGTTGCCGCCGGCCGGCCTGTAATAATCCGCGGGAAGCAGTTTTTGGTTTGGTTAACATTTTGTAATAGAATTATTTATTTGGGTATCACAGGTAAGCAACAGCACTGAAAGCGATATCCCAGATGTTATGTTCGTTCGCGACCCACGCAGGGAGACAATTACGGCAACGAACATGTACAGCTCGGGAGGAACCCACCTGCCAAGAGTGTCTCCGGGCGGGTCTGTATGTGTTGCTTGGCATGAATCACCAGCGCACAAAAGGTCGGACTCACCGTGATCAATTGCGCCGTAACCGAAACGCGACCCAGGGAGATAGAGGACGGAGGGTAGGGGGTCGGAGGAGGGTTTGGGAACTTCTTGGCTGGGTCTGCGTCTTGAAAGTAGGTCTTGAGGTAGGCCTTGAGGGTTGTAGCGGTCTTGGGTGTGCGCTGCGACGATCGGCCTGCAGGACGGGTAGGGCGGAAAGGTGGGTGTCAAAATCGGAAGTTCGGAGGGAAAATGCCAAGTGCCGTCCCTGGGTGTTGCAAGCAACACCCAGTGCCGGTGTCAGCTAATGATCGCAGCAGAGCCAAACCATAACCGAAACGCGACCCAGGAATGGACGGAGGCGGTGAGGGTAGGGGGCCGGAGGACGGTGTGGGAAGTTCTTGGCTGGGTCTGCGTCTCGAGAGTAGGTCTTGAGGTAGGCCTTGAGGGTTGTAGCGGTCTTGGGTGTGCGCCGCGACGATCGACCTGCAGGAGGGGTAGGTCGAAAGGTGGGTGTCAAGATCGGAAGTTCGGAAGGGAAAATGCCGAGTGCCGTCCCTGGGTGTTGCAAGCAACACCCAGTGCCGGTGTCAGCTATTGATCGCAGCAGAGCCAAACCATAACCGAAACGCGACCCAGGGAATGGACGGAGGCGGTGAGGGTAGGGGGTCGGAGGAGGGTTTGGGAACTTCTTGGCTGGGTCTGCGTCTTGAAAGTAGGTCTTGAGGTAGGCCTTGAGGGTTGTAGCGGTCTTGGGTGTGCGCTGCGACGATCGGCCTGCAGGACGGGTAGGGCGGAAAAGGTGGGTGTCAAAATCGGAAGTTCGGAAGGGAAAATGCCAAGTGCCGTCCCTGGGTGTTGCAAGCAACACCCAGTGCCGGTGTCAGCTAATGATCGCAGCAGAGCCAAACCATAACCGAAACGCGACCCAGGGAATGGACGGAGGCGGTGAGGTAGGGGGCCGGAGGACGGTGTGGGAAGTTCTTGGCTGGGTCTGCGTCTCGAGAGTAGGTCTTGAGGTAGGCCTTGAGGGTTGTAGCGGTCTTGGGTGTGCGCCGCGACGATCGACCTGCAGGAGGGGTAGGTCGAAAGGTGGGTGTCAAGATCGGAAGTTCGGAAGGGGAAAATGCCGAGTGCCGTCCCTGGGTGTTGCAAGCAAACCCAGTGCCGGTGTCAGCTAATGATCGCAGCAGAGCCAAACCATAACCGAAACGCGACCCAGGGAATGGACGGAGGCGGTGAGGGTAGGGGGTCGGAGGAGGGTGTGGGAAGTTCTTGGCTGGGTCTGCGTCTCGAGAGTAGGTCTTGAGGTAGGCCTTGAGGGTTGTAGCGGTCTTGGGTGTGCGCCGCGACGATCGACCTGCAGGAGGGGTAGGGCGGAAAGGTGGATGTCAAAATCGGGAGTTCGGAAGGGAAAATGCCAAGCGCCGTCCCTGGGTGTTGCAAGCACGACTCCAGCAATACCCAGTGCCGGTGTCCGCTAACGATCGCAACACCAAACAGCACCAAACGTAACAGAAACGACGCGACCCAGGGAGAGGAGGCGGTGAGATAGGGGAGGTAAGGGGTAGGAGGAGGGTTTGTGGTAGGTCTTGGTCTGGGTCTTGAACGTAGGTCTTAAGGCCCTTGTGGGGGTAGTAGAGGTATCGGGTGCGCGCTGCAACGACCTGCAGGAGGGGTTGCCTAAAGCAAAGTTTGTTGAGGTCCGCTTCTCTACCGAGTTCGGGCTTAAGGACAGAAATGAAAGAAAAGTTATTGTGCCGCAAGTAAGCTTCGCGCAAAGTGCGTTTCAGTTGATGGATCAAGGAACCAGTGTGCGTCAGCGTTTACGAAAACAATTCCACCAGTAACAGTAATGTATGCCGCAGGTATAGCTTCTACAAGTCAAACACTTTTATTGCTATGCAAAATCACAACCGTATGAGAAAACAGAGCCACCAGTAACAGTAATGCATGCCGCAGGTTTAGCTTCTACAAGTCAAACACCTTTAGTGCTACGCAAAATCACAACCGTATAAGTGCATTCCTAACATGAGCATAGGATCATCGTGCAGCGCAGCAGTTCCGTCAAGCATTACCCTGACGATGCAGGCGGCGCTCGTGCAAGGTGGCGCGCGTCGACCAGACCGAAACTCACCTTCATCTATGAACTGCTGTATCCAAACCAAGCCGCCTACAGCAAAGGTTTTGGAGGTCCGCTCGTAGAGTTCGGTCTTTCGCGAGGCGGAATTGCAAGGAAAGTCCAGGAAAGTTCTCGAGCGAGCCCAGATAGAGCTTCGTCCAAAGTGTTTGAAGCAATTCAGGCGGTCCATAATGCACACTGACATATGGAGCTCCCACTACAGTATGCGAGCTCGGGTTTCGAGGCAGCATTGGAAGGAAGTAAGTCCTGGAGGCCCAAAGTGCTTAAAGTAGTGAAGTCAGTTCCTATTCTATTATGCACTTACATGGGTTGTGGTCGTCGTTTTATAGCCCGACCCTCTTTTGCGTCGTACAGTAACCGACGCGGACTTCCTTGCAGGACAGATGGAGTTGAGTATCTGCGTGGCTCATGACAGCATGAACAACTCGTACGTAGTTCCCACAACCACGAGGGATGGGAGGAAGCCCTTGGTTACATGAATGGCACGCCGGGACTGTCGCGCGCGTGTATGCGATCGATTCGCTTTCATCTCCCAGCCCGCCATGTCTGGTCGTCAGTAGCGCTTTTGGATGACGCACCTTACACACCCAAACATGTCATAACATGACTGTCTTCAGGGTGCGGTCAACAGCATAATGGTGTCTTAAGTCCATAAGGCTAGCTGGTTTGGCCCAATAGGGTTGATGAGCAAAACCAGCAGACCGGCAAACAGCCTTTTATATTTCATACATCATTGTGCTTCCGACAGCATGGTGAAGACAGGTACTGAGGACCTGGTACATGCTTTGGTGTGTAAGCAAGAGTGAGTCACCCAAAACCGCTACTGTAGGCCAGCCATGTCGGGCGGGGAGATGAAAGCGAATCACATAGCGCGTGTCACAGCTAAACCCGGTGACCCTGAGCTGCAGTTAGACAACCCAAGCTGTTAGCCGGAGCCTTCTAGCGAACTTCTATAGTTCCCCCGGCCTGTGACGCGACGATCGCGAATCAGAGGACGCTCGGCTGCTTACAGGTTTCCCTGTTTATCGCTTGCAAAGTTCCTTACTCGTGTTCCGCTCACTAAGAGTTGCTTAGAGAGCCAAAAGGCAGCCCGACATGTCTTCTGACGCTCGGTAAGTCCCCTAAAAAGGGCGCGTGTCGTAGACGTAACGGAGATGCAGATCGCCGGATATGCTCCTCAGAAACAGGTGTTCATGTCAGTTCATAATGAGTTCGAAATTGACTTCACTTCTTCGAACGACCAGGACTTCCCTTACCTTCCAATTCTGCTCATACCCGAACTCGGGTACTTTAGCGGGACCTCCATATGTCAAAGTTAAATATGGGCTGCCTGCATTGCTTCAACACTTGAGCGAAGCTTTATCGGTGCTCGAGAACTTCCCTTGCAATTCCGCCTCAGGACCGGACAGGAGCGGACCTCCAAAACTTGTGCTGTTAGCGACTTGGTTTGGACACGGCAGTCATTCTTTATCAATGCGAGTTTCAGTCTGGTCGGCGTGCGCCACCTTAGAATCACCTGTAGAATACTTGACGGAACTACGATGCACTTCGTTCATGCTCATACTAGGAAAGTTTTTATACGATATTGCTTTTGCATAACACTAATATTATATGACTCGTAGAGGGAAAACCTGTCGCACGGCATACATGCGCGTACAAGCCTACAGCCTTGGGAGATATGGAATCGGGGCCCAGGATAGGGCGGAGGGCCTGGGACTGCTTGGGCATAGCGGTGCGGGAGGGCACGGCTGCCATTCTAGGTGGTTGCTCCTCCAAGGCCAGGGGCTCCATCCGTGAGGCTGGAGTCGGTTGCTGTTCCAGAAGGGGAAGCACGCTTTGCGCAGCCTGCTTCTCGAAGGGAGGCGATCGAAAAGGCTGCCGTGCGAGGGAGGAGGCGGCGGGGGCAGGCGAGGCGGTGGAGGCGTGCCAGGAGGCGGCGGAGAAGGTGGTCGTGGCGGTGGAGGCGGTGGTGGGGGCGTGCCAGGAGGCGGTGGAGTAGGTGAGGGTGGCGGTGGCGGTGGCGGGATCAGGCGGTGGCGGCGGGGGCGGCGGCGGTGTTGGAGGCGTGCCAGGCGGCGGGGCCGGAGGTGGTGACGGAGCCGGTACTGGCGGTGGCGGTGGCGGCGGAGGAGGCAGCGGCGGTGTACGTGGTGGTGGCGGTGGCGGATCAGGCGGAGGAGGAGGGGGGGAGGAGGCGGCGGCGATGTGCCAGGTGGTGCCAGTCGTGATACTTGTGGCGGGGACGGTGGCGGTGGCGGCGGCGTGCCAAGGCGGTGGCGGGGCCGGAGGTGGT
Organism: Yamagishiella unicocca; assembly: GCA_003116995.1. NCBI lineage: Eukaryota > Viridiplantae > Chlorophyta > Chlorophyceae > Chlamydomonadales > Volvocaceae > Yamagishiella > Yamagishiella unicocca. The sequence goes on along the minus strand of BDSL01000129.1, from coordinate 245,629 downwards.
GACGGAGGGGGTCCGAACGGCGGCGGCGGGGGGGCGGGTGGAGGAGGAATGCGAACGGGACGGGAGTTGGTTGACATACGGCGGGAGTTGGTTAACATGGTACGGGACTGACAGCGGAGCAGAGGACCCCCGGGGAGGGAGGGGCGCGGGAAGGATGTATGCAGCAGCTGGTGGCGGTAGTGGTGGCCGTGGTGGGTAAAGGCCCTGGACCGCCAGCAGCGCAACCACCGATCACCACTCACCCCGTCCACTCTGGCCACGAAACCCCTTGTTCGACCGATTCGCCAACTGCCAACCGACAGACCGTCGCAAAACGGCTCCGATCTGGATCGCTGCTGGGCTGCTGTCCAACCGCCCCACGAATTGCCTCGCACCTGTACCTCCGCTCGTCCGGTTTGTGACGCTCCAGGAAGGGCTGGAGCAGATTTCCACCAGGGGGCACGTGTCGAAGTCGAGACCGGACCGGAGAGCCAGCAGCGCAGGCGTCCAGGTGTGCACCTGTCAGGCAGGAGGTGGCGGCAGGGGGAGAGGGAGGAGAGGGCCTCGGTTGACACCTCTTCGTACTTTGGGTTCGGGGTTTGTAAGGCGGCATGTGACTAGGCAGCGGGACGAGGCAGTACACAAGGGGGAATGCCAACAGGCCAGGCCGGCCAAGCCACCTCAGCCCCCTGCCGCTCGCCATACCCCCCGGCCACAGGCCCTCCTCACCTTGTTGCCGTCCGGGCGCTCATCAGCTCGCCCTCCGCCCGTGTGCCCTCCTCCCGGATGGAGGCGAGCCACCTCGCCACCACCACCGCTCGACCCGTTTGGAAAAGCGTTTGGAAAGCTGAGCTCGAAACCAGATCCGGCGTCTTGGCCCGCTGTCCCAGGGGCCCCTGGGCAAGCCGAGGGGTCGGCTCTGCCAAACGCTGCATGCCAGGATGCCCGGTGCCCGCTAGCGGTGCTGCCTTCTCTGCCTCCCGAGCCGAGTAGAGGCAGCTGACTGGCGGCGCTACCGGCTTGTCCTTGGGAGCGGTGCGGGCTTCAGGGCCGGTGAGGTCTCCAGGGACACCTCCACCGCCGCCATCAGGTGCTGGGGCCGCTGCAGCCGCCCGGTCCGCATCGCCGCCTCCACCACCGCCACCGCTGCGCATCGTCTCCACCAGCACTGAAGCACATATCGCGGTTCCGCAAGTCGTCGCCCCTCCTCGGTGTGCTGCTGCTGCTGCCAGACGCAGGGCAGGTCCGGACGAGGCAGCCCCCGCCGCACTGCGGCGCCCGATCGGACACCTGGGCTCCGGTCCCACGAGCCGCTGCTGGCGGAGGAGGGGTGACGTCCGCCGCGGGGCACAGGCCGCAGCTGTAGGGAGGCCAGCCGGTGGTGGGAGGGGGTGGGCAGGGGATGAAGGCCGCGTCCACAGAGGAGGCTGCCAGCCACGGTCACCCGGTCCAGGCGGGAGCCATCCGGGCCGGGGGCCCAGCGGAGATGCATCCAGTTCCGAAAATGATGACGGCTCTCCACAACTTGGGGCTGCCCAGGGATCCCGCATGTGGCGGCGGCGGAGCTCTCGGGCCTGGCGCCATACACAAGCCCTCCTTGCACTCGGCCTGGGTGGATGGGGGCGGTACGGTAGGTTGGAAAGAAGCCCGCAAGCCGACGCATCGAAACCTAAAAGACCCGGTGGATCTAACACGCGATTGTGTCTGGATTCCGAAGGACTTCGTTTGGATCCCAAAGCCCGAGTACGAGTCCCGCCCAAGCGGCCTCGACGACCTGCAACAAAGGAAAGTAATGGCAGTCTGATTAAGAGAATCCCACGTATCTAGCTAGGCCGCAGGTCGCTACGGGTGCCACCGTGAGTTTCGACGTACCTCGCGTCCCTGCCGCAGCCTGCGGTTGGAAGCAAAGCGTCGTCCACGTGCGACGCCTCACCTAGCGCCCGAGCCTAGGGTGGCGGCGCCAGCAGCTGCCGGCGCCTCATCGCCGGCGGTGCCGAGCTCCGATGATGCCGTGATGATGCCGTGATTGCGTCTGAATTCCGAAGGACTCAACAGCTGTGAGCTCGGAGTCTCTAGAGTAGTGCGCCAGGGAGCGGCGGAGCAGGTGGTGGAGGCGGGGAGGAGGGATATGGAATGATTAGATGGTGGGGGCAGAGAAGGAGCAAGCGCACTGCAGACTCACCCCTAGCCCCTAGCCGCCCGTGAGCTGTGAACCCAACGAGGCCATCCCTTGGACGGCGCGAGGAGCATCGCTACAACAGCAGTCAACTGCGCACCCAGGAGGGCCCCTCGTGTGCTCGCCACTCGTGGGGAGCGAGCAGGTGGGAGCTGGTGGTGGTGGCAGGCGGCAAGCGGTGGTGGCCGTCGACGGAGGGACGGAGGCGCCGCCGCCGCCGTCGCGCTCCGCTCCGCAGCACCGGAGCCCGCTGCCCCGCACGCCACCGCTGCACTGCGTTGGGGCTGCGGTATCGCCTGGTCGCCTGGGCAGCGGCGCCCATGAGGGCAGCCAGCCCCGATGTGCTTGCACACCGCGCGATGCGGCCCGGAGCCATCAGCCGCGTTATGGTCTCCTGACGGTGGCCCTGCACGATGGCAACCGTGCTCGGTGTTCGTAAGTGGGTCACTAGCTACAACAATACAGCGAGTGGAACAGTGCTAGGGCGAAGGCATACCGAGGCATGTTAGGCCAGGGCAAATGCGCGCCCCTCCCAGCTGATGTTTTCAGGATGCGATGCCGCACGGGGGTTTCGACCTGCCGTCCAATCTCCTCGCTCGGTTCGTCCTCGCTCCTCCCAGCGCCCCCAACTCCCAGGTTTCCTTGCTGCCCCGCAGTCCCCACCTGTGGTTTCTTGTGTTCCAAGGCAAGGCGGCGCCAGCCCGGCTCCAAGGCCCATTCGCTGAGTGTTCAATCCCAAAGCCCAGTTATTAGCAACACATTTACACCTCGCATATTTTGCCGCAATGCCTCTCCCCAAGCAAGATAGAAGATTGTACCCTTATTGGCCGGACTTTGCCAAGGCGCAGATCCCAGGCACATGAACGTCATCATCCTCACAGCCAATGAACAAGGCGAACCAGAGGCCGAAAACAACCCGTCAGGGTCTGAGAGCCTTTGAGAGCCCTCACGACCTGTGCCTTCACAGTACTAACTTGAAGGAAAACTTCGAAAGTGTGTGTATGGCCCTACAGTGTAAGTGCGCAGTTTGGCCATGAAGTATGTCGCAGGGTTTTCATAGCTCCAGAACCTCGTTAAAACACAGGGATTGCATACCCTCTCACAGCGTCAAAGGGACATACCCTCTATATAGATGTATTGTAAACCATTATGTAGGCAACTGGGCGTGTTGCTGCTCTTTGGCAGCCTCCAAATGGATCTCGGTATTTTGGAAGATAAGCGCTCCACGGTGGCCGGAGCAGCTGCCACCTCCTATCTTTGTAACAACTAATGGACGCTGGCTGCATCCAAAGCTCGCCTTCCTTGCAAACCTGCCGTCGGAACGCAACGACGCCACAACAGAGTTTATGGGAATGAAAGCCGCAGGTGGTGCAAACGCAGGTTAGTCGTTGTGCATGGGTTTTCTCCCGTCGTTACCCGTAGCGAAACAGAGGGAGCCTTCTCCCTAACTCGGCACTCTTGCGTAAAGTTCCGCGCAAATCGTAGAGGCATGTACTCTTGCTTATTATCTTTGTCCGCGCTAAGCACCAAGGTCCACTCCTGTCTGCCCTTCCCTTTCTTCTGCAGGCGCAGCGACTGGCCGTGGCCCTGGCGTTGCGGCAGCTGCTGGTGAGCTTGGTTGCTGCTGTCGCGTCTCCCTGGCTTGTTGGGGGCGTCACTTGCACTGGGGCTAGCCTGCTGTATGGTTCAGGCCGTCTTTTTCGGTCACGCAGCTGCGGGCTGTGCGTTCGGGTTGCGGCCGGGGCCCCAAGCAAGCGCACACGCCCTAGAGACGTGTCCGCATCTCGGCGTCATCAACGATCCTGGCCCCACCGCTGCTCCATATCCGCAATCTCCGCCTCGCAGGCTGTGGCTGAGCTTCGCCGAGGCGCCCGAGGTGAAGTTATCCATCACGCCCGTGCTGGGCAACCGCAAGCTGTCGGGGGGCTCGTCATCGGTGTGGGTCTGTGTCAAGGTGCGATCACCCGCAGCATCACACCTCCCACCGGCACTCACGCACCACCTCAGGGGCGGTCACTGCTCCAGGGAGCCTCGGGCGTCCCTATGGCACCCATGGCGTTCCGTACTCCTGTTCCTACACCACGACAGCGGGCTGACCGAGATCTTGACCCCCAACTAGCTGCCAGCGGCTTGCCCGTTGACGTCGACCACAGCCCTGTTGATCACGGCTCCGTCACCTTGCCACACCCGAGCACCTCGGCTGGCCATCTAACTTCGGTCACACCTCCGCATCACCCCGCTTTAGCCCTCCCCGCGCCCGTTCTTGCCCACCCTCATCCCCCAACCGCAGGTCGCCGCCGGCCTTGCTCGCCCCATGGTGTACCCCGCCTGCGTGGACGTGCGCATGGGCAAGCTGCTGCTGCCAACCGACAGCACTAAGCACGCTGTCGGGTTCTTCAACTCGCCGGTGCCAAACGGTGGCCCACGTCCGAAATCCAGGTGGGCACATTGCACTGCGTCATGTGTTCGACGGAAACATTGCATCTGCGAAAATGCCGGCGTGCTTTGCGGGTTGGCGCTCTGCATGGGTTCGCCTCTGATGGGCGGTGCGGCGACGGGGCTTGCGGACCAGGCCGCCATGCTGGCTGGGGCGGCGGAAGGGGGGGAGCTGCAAGGCAGGGTCCTGGGCGTAGAGCAGCAGCTGCTCGCAAGTGCGGTGGGGCTCCCCCAGCAGCACCGTGTTGGGCGTCGTGGCCCGGTAGGGAACAGCCAGCCACCCGGGGTCAGCCACTCGGGTTTAGCCACCCGGGTTCTCACCGACTGGCCCTTGCAGTGCTCTACTGCGAGCAGCGTACTGTCCGCGGTCCCTACCAGCAGGCTGACACGCTCCCCCACACCCCCCTCGCCTTCCTTGACGTTGCAGGGCGCCCTTCTCCACGGGGCTAGCAGGCGGCACCCCGCGAAGCCACCAGCTCCCCGGCACCGCTGTCGGCGTGCGCGACTCAGTAGTATAACGGCCAATAGTACTGGCCCGGCGGCGTGGTGGACGCCTCTGCGTTCTGGATCCTGGCGTGGCGCCGCCGGTTGGCAGCGGCGGGCAGCAGATTTGGGGGCGGCGCAGCTGCCGCGGGTTGTGGCGCTGGGGCCACCGGGGCACCGCGTGGCTCGTCCGCTGTGTCACTCACTGCACAGCAGCAGCGGGCAGCGCAGCAGCCGCAGCAGCCGCAGCAGCCGCAGCACCCACAGGCACAGGGGCAGACAGGCGGTGCTAATACGCCTACCCCCCTGGGCACAACTCCACGACAGCACGCAGCAGCTGCTGCGCACCTGCCAAGTCCCAGGACCACCTCGGCAGCTGGCCAGCCCTTCTGCCGGCATGCTTCCTTACTCCTCGCAGCCAAGGTGCTTCCTGCTCACAGACAGGAAGCACCGCGCCCAGTGGACCGTGCGGCGCCGACGGCGATGACGGGCCGTGCACCCCCACCGCCCCCCGCCCCCCTGCCGTGCGCGCAACTCTGCTGCGGTCAGGACATCACATCGCGCTGCTCGGACCAGCTGGTGCCGACAGACAGGGCGGAGCGCACCGAGGGTGAGAGGACGGGAGGGACGGCCCACGGCCAGGCAGGCGCTTAGCAATGGCGACGAGCGTTCAGTTGTCACTATCGCGGTCGTGGGCTTGGTAGAGCGCTCACACGGGTTCTCGCTGTTGGTATTCGCAAAGAAAGCCACTCGGGGAAAGGGTTAGATTTCAAGGTCCAGAATCGCATGCAGGATTTTGGAGTATTTGCCAAGCCAACGCTGCGCACTAGCAGTGCCTGCGGATGCAGCGCCACGAAGCAATGAGGTACATTGCCTCCCCCCACCACAACTGCGCTAGGTATCTGTCTGCGGTGGCGCCGTGCATGCCCCCTATCCCTTACAAGCCCCACCATCTCTCCACTCGTGTGTCCTGCGGTATCCAGGAACGAAGGAGCGCAGGGCGAAGGCGGTGGGAAGCAGCAGGGACCTAGCGGCCGCGAAGGTGCTGAAGGCGGGGCCACGACACGGGGGGGAGCGGGGCCGGTGCACAGCACTTCCCGGGGAGGAGGAGGAGGACGGTCGGTCCGGCACAGCTGCGTTGAGGAGGGTCAGTCCCGCGGTCGGTCCCGCGGTGGACAAGCGGGAGGGGTCATGCGCCTGGGCGGGGAGGAGCCCTCCAGTCGTCGTTCGTGTCCCTCGAATGTCCCTGGGGGAATGCTGGGCACGTTTAAAAGCGGAGTGATGATGGAAGAGTGACCTAGGGAAGACTGACCTCTGATAGCGGCTTCGGCCGCAACGGTTGTTAGCGCTAAGCATTAGACACAGCATGGAGACGGGATCCGTCGGCTTGCTTTCCATGCGCCAATTGGACACCACGCATGGCATCCGGCGTTCGAGTGGTTTCACGTATGCGTTGTCATGGTGTTACGTGCTACCCTAAATCTAACCTCTGTCGGATTGGCCACAGTCACCTAGTTTGCCTGCAGCGGCTGCGCTCCAAACCGTCTGCGCATGCAGCCAGCAGGGTGTGGGGCTCTCCTGGGATCTCAGGTGGAAGGTTGATGTTCGGCTTGCAGTGACGTTCTGCTGTTCTCTCTGGGACGAGGGTTTGCTTCGGCTGCAGTTGGCGTCTGGGCTACTGCCCCCTGGGTGGTTATTGCCGCTGTTCGGAGTTCTTGGTGGTATCTCTGTCGTACCTCGGTCTTTTTTCGCCTTGTGTATCTGAAACCCAGCGTAACGGTTGCTGCTATGCTGCTACTAACTGTTGTTCCGCAAACAATAGTGCACCGATCGTTCTTGGCTGGGCCTTAAAGCACGGTGTCGGGCGGCAAGTTCAAGTTGCTGATGGGAGCTGTCTTCGTACTAATGATGCTAACCGGACTCACCGTGGGTCAGGCAAGCGAACCGCGTTCCCACTCATGCCCGGTCCCCCACGGTATTACGATATACGAAGCCAGACATCTAATCGGGACGTAGTCACTTTGGGTGGATGTAGCATGCATGTCCAATCATGTGTCCCAACCGTTTTCCTATTCGGCTTCCCTACCCACGTGTTTTCCTCACATACCCATTCCGAGCAGCGGCTGCGTCTGAACTATGCTCTTAACGTTCTGCTGGGCTTCTGTACGACACTAACGCAACCCATGGGACCGGCCTGCTGCCGCAGCAGTTCAGCCTTTCCCGTCGAACTACCGCTCTGCCTTCCCCTCCCCGACCCCCCTCCCCCCGAACCTCCCCCCATTTTTAAATGCGGCTTGCGCCGAGCTCCTTCCTCAGTCGCCGGCTGTGACACTGCACACACCGGATGACCAGGCCCCCAGGTCCACTGTACCACCACCACCGGACCTCCGGCCCTTCCTTTGTCTCGTTCAGTGGTCGGCGTACGGTCTACCCGATGGCCACTCCTTACGGTCTGGGGCACACTGCAATCATGCGCCCACTACGACTACTACTACCGGTACGACTACCGGTGCCACCGCCGGGCCAAGCTCAACGTGCGGTGGCGCAAGCAAGCAAAATGGCAACTGCTCAGGCCGGTGCACGCATAAGCAAACGGAATTAACGGGCAGACACCCAAGTACACATTCCATAATGCCGACGGGACAGTCCATTTGTGGGCCCACACTCGAGCATCCAATGCTGCTGATGTGCGTGGTCAATAGCCACCGTGCCATTGTGCCCACGACCCTCTCCTCCCATGAAGACATACCACCAGCGCCCGTGCAGGACACCGACCATGCAATTACTACACAACCAACATTGTTGCTAACTCGGCCAGTCCCATCGTCGGGTCCTCCTAGCTAACCGCCGCCCGCCGCGCCACCGTTTCGTAGCCGCGGGTCGCGGGGCCCTCCGGGAACTCCACGTGGCGCGGTGCACCAAACACACGAACATCGCACGACCGCAACGCCCCCTTTACGCCAACCGAACGCGCTGCATCGCTGCACGGTGCCAGCGCGCTGCGTCTCTCCGTGCCCTGCGCCATTGCTCCCCGGATCCCACTCCTTCCCTACCACTGCGGTCCCCAGCTTCCCCTACCATTCCCGAGCTGTTCCAACTGTCGCAATTGCCGTACGTGTCCCCGCTCGTCCGCAGGTCGCTTGCCGACGTAAGGCCCACCAGGAGAAGCACCCCGACGCAAAGGTACGACCCGTGCCTCTGCTCCACACTGCCGTACACGTTACGACACACTTCGGTACTAAGCCGTCCGCCGTACCCTGATCCACGCGAAGCGCCTCCCCTCTCATTCCCGGTGTCTGCTCTTGCCGTATTACGGGTCTGGGGGAAAGGGTGAGGTGGTGCGGGCTGTGGCGTGCTGGGCTCGGGTTGTTGTACGCCGGGACTCCACTGGAAAGGGCGTTGGCGCGGCGGGCATTGCATCAAAGCCTTCGGGCGTCCGCGGGATCCACCGGCGGGCCCGTCCTGAGCTGCGTGTAGGGCGTTCGGGGCGCCCCAGGGTATGTCCGAACTGTTCTGGGCCCTCATGCCTATACGTCCTCCCTCGTCAGCTGTCGCTAAGCTTGGCGCATCATGCAGTTGAACAGTGCCTCGTCGAACTGTTCCCCGACTGAACTGGCCCGGGCGGAGGGCCGCCGCCGCCGGTAGTCGCTTGCTGTCGCCTGACGGGCCTTATCGGTCGGACCTGGTGGGGCTGGACGACGCGCATTGCGTTGTTCCCACATTGAGGAGTCTGGTGTCACAGCAGTCGCTCCCGCGACCCCACGCCCACCCGCCAGATCACCTCCCTGGGCATCGGCGACACCACGGAGCCGCTGCCCAAGTACATCGCGGACGCCACGGCGGACGCGGCCGGACTGGCCACACGCGAGGGCTACAGAGGGCTACAAGCCTGTGCCAGTTGTGAGACCCGTGCTGCACCTGGCGAAGGCTCCTCCCAGCCGTCCAGACCACACTTCGTGGCCGCCTTCTCCTGCGAAGCCTTTCGCTTTCTGCTGCCGGCCGCTCTACTGCGTGAGGCGGTGCCGGCCACTGCTACGCGGGCCTGCCCGGGCCAGGATCGCCCTCCCTGGAGCCGGCACTCAAGCCTGCATTAGGACCCGGCTCCAGGACCCGGGCGAAGTCGCTGGCAGCGGTGGTGGCGGCAGCACGGGCGGAACAGGATGTGCGGGACCCAGAAGGAGTAGAAGGCGCGGAACGGGACAACTGCTGCGCTGAATGAGCTGCAGCAGCACCACCACCAATGCAGCAGTCCTGAGGAGGCCGACGCCGCGCTCGCTGGGCCTGCCAGGGAAGGCGATGAAGCGTCAGGAGTTGGAGGGGGAGGAGCGCAGCGGCGAGGCTGGCTCAGACGGTGGCGATGAGGTCAGCGCAAACATGGCAGCGAGAGGGGCCGGCAGGAGGACAGCCCGCTGCGAGGTTAGTTGTTGTGCTGTTTGTGGGGGTTGCGTACCGGATACTGGGGGCGGCAGGTTCAGTCTCTGTGGGCGCCGTGACACCCGCTGATCGCCATGTCCAGCTGCATTGGGCCTCACATGGGCGGTGTGGGATATCCACACCTAGACGGATGTGTTCCTTCCACATTCCGTACAACCGACCTCCCTGTTGCCACTGTGCTGCGACATCCAACCAGCTATCCCTACAGCTCTCTGTTCCGAAATCCGAAATCCTGTCTCCCCCGGCTTGCCCCCAAGTGCCGATCAACAGGTTTCCTCTCAGCCCCTCCTCCGCCCCTCACTCCGCTTGGCTCCTGCCGCCCTGCCTGCCTCGCAGGACGGGACCAGTATCTTGCCCTCCCTCGGGGGCCCTCTGCGCCCGGGCCGGAGCTGGCGGTGGTGCATTACCTGGTGGACCAGGGCGCCATCGTAACGCTAGGTAAGTTGGTCATTGCGTCGTGTCTTCCTATGGGTGCTTGCGGAGCTGGATGATTGGCCGGCAAAATGGGCTTCGTGGCTGAATGGAGGCCCAGTCCACCTTCACCCCTCCCGATGGCCTTCCGCCTGACCTTCCTCACGCCCCTCCCCACGTCGCCTACTGCCCGGTGCCCTCACCTCACTCCCCGGACTGCCCGCATGCCCGCTGCAGACTGTACGCACTCCGAAAAGCGGCCATCCACGACTCCAGGAGCTAATGCCGGTAGAGCCGGTGGTCGCGCTGATTCACTGTAGCAGAGGACCTGGCATCGCGCTGCGGGATTTGGCGGTAGCAGCGACGACTTCCATGTGTCGGCTGTGATCGCAGCCGAGGGGCTACGTGGTGCAATGCACTCGAGCCAGCCAGTTGCGGGGCGGACGTCGCCTAGCGTTGCACTGTCAGGCGCTACGGTGCGAACGAAAGCGGTTCAGCTCACGGTACGCAGATAGAGCGCGGAGGATAGCGTTGGTAGGAGCACTCGACAAGTTGCCTGGTGAAGGGCATGACCGACATGCGTTGCTTGCTTGGACCTTCATTTCGACACTGCCTGGTTGGACTGGCACACCAGGTTGGCTTACCCAATGTCGCTCGGCGGTACGAAGGACGTCCAGCGCACACGTATCAGTTCCTGCTCTTACCTTGTTCGCTCGCTACCTTAGCCCAACTTCTGCATCAGGTAGATCTTGCGCCACAACCTGTTGTGTTTTACCAGGAAACATTCAGGGCTGCAGGTTTCCAGGAAACATTCAGGGCTGCAGGTTACCAGGAAACATTCAGGGCTGCACTGTGTATCCGTGTAACGCCTGGCGCTTCCGTCCGTCGTGTAATCAATTTCCGTCCGACGTTCGCGAACCGTTGAATGCTGTAACCCCGCACGCATTCAACGGAGCGTGGAAGGCACGCAGGCAGTTGCAACAGAGCTCGCTTGGCCACGGACAGTTGGGCGGCAGGTATGGGGTCCGGCTGCCGGTGGCTGAATGTGCCTTCCGAAGAGATTGGGGCAATCAGGAATCGTGAAGTGTCATGCCGTAGATAGCGTATATCATCGCAGCAGTGGTGCAATCCCTGTCCTAATCGCATGTCACCTTTCCCTTTCTGGCAGTGCCACGGTTGGTGATCTCCCGGCCATTAAGTGAAATGTACGGCACGTGCCCGAGGACGGGTCCGTAGGAGCGACACGTTCCGTCGTGTATTGTTGATCGTTACATGTGTCAGGGCCCAACAGGGCCAAGGGGCTCCTCGGCCCGAACCCTCGCAAACGCACGGAAGGTTGGTGTAATGTACGATTACGTCCGGAGCATACCCGGCCAACGAAGACGGCGGACCACCCCCGACTAACCAGCCCCGACGGGCTGCCTCGCTCCCTGGAGCAGACCTACACGCAGTACCGCCATCAGAATGCCGTAACTACACAGTAACAGCGACTGTTTCGGTAGGGGGACAGGTCCCTCAAAAATAAACACTGCTGCTGTGTAGTTGGGCCTAATGTCGGTTATGCATGCAGCCGCTAACCAACGAGCGCACAGTTTAACAAACATGCATCACTGCAACGAAATGGAATCTCGACATACGTACCAACACGGACGGAACCACCGGGATCGCAGGTTTACGCAAATAATGAATCGTTGCCAGTCCGACAGACACTGACGGACACCGCCAGCCAAGCAATGTTATGACGCACACAGCTGTGCGCCCCATCACACACCAGTATTGCTGCACACGAATCCGTATGATATGGCTCAGTCTCTAAGTACGTAACCGCGCAGGGCAGTCCTACGTATGAGCGTCAGTAGTATGACATATAACACGAAACCTAACGCGCTCAAGGCTAAGTAACGGTAATAACGAATGCAAACAGCTTTGTAAAGCCCTGCGTTTCTACCAACCAGCTGGCACGAACCGCATGCGCCACTTGCTCACCCTATGTATGCACCTATTCGCCTGACCGACGTATCCACGCAAGTATGTACACTCAACAGATCCATCGGTGTGCGAGGCCGCAATCCGGCGCGTGGGGCAGCATCGATCCGAGTTCGTGTCCCAGCCGCCTACCGGCATCCACTTACGAAACCAGGGCCGAGCCTCATAAAGGCCAAGATGCCAGTCCGCAGTACTTGCGCTGCCCCGCTGTGCCGCCGAACCCAGCCGACCCTAGGAAACCGCTAATCGCTAACAGCCGAAACCGCCTAGGAGGTCAGTAGGATTCAGCCGGTCCGTATTAACCGCTAGCAGCTAACAGCCGAAATCGCACAGTAAAACTAATTGCCAATACAAACACTTGGAATGCGGCTTACTGTGCCAATGCACGTATCGTACACTATTAGTGAGGCATGAGCGCCCACAACCGTCGTACTTGCGGCATCATGGTCGTACCGCACGTGCGGCGGGCCGGGCCGCCTTGTCGCGCTTGGCCGCCGATGAGGCCGTGGGCCGCATGAAGCTTGGCACCACAGCTTCACCACTGCTGTTGTTGCCGTCCTTTTGCCGCCGCTGCAGCGGAGCGCGCGCAGTGCTGGGGCGGCAGCAGCAGGGAGTCGTTGCAGCTGTAGAGGTCCGCAGGACCTTGGGCTTGGGGGCAGAAATCACGGCGACGGCGGGCTTGGTGGTGGTGGCGAGTGGGGCTGCGGGGGCTGGGGGCCATGATGGCAAGGTGAGGCTTGCAGGCGGGCGGCTGCATGGCTGAGACCGCGCCTCCCGGCTGGGAGGTGTCGCTGGGCGAGATGAAGGAGGCTCCGGCTGTGGAGGCGAGCTCAGCAACAAGAATAATTCCAGAGGAGCGGTGGTGGCGGTGGGCTCGCTGTAGATGTCCTCGTCGTCCATCTGCGCGTACACCTCGTTGTCACGGAGGCCGTAAGAAAACAGCGTTGAAGTGCTGATATCGATGGTCAGGCTGCTGCTGCTGCTGCTGCTGCTGAGGCAGCCGCTGGTACAGCAGTCCAACAGTTCGTCCGTCAGATCAAACAGCGCATTGTCAACCATGGTAGGTTCGTCAAATGCATATGTGGCGTGGGCAGCGGCCTCAGCAGCCGGAATGGCCTCATCGACCGCCAGGGCAGCCACCACCCGCTCGTATGCCGCTGTTGGTACCTCCGCCCCCTCCGCTTGCACGGCGACCTCCTCCTCCTCCTCCTCCTCCTCCTCCTCCACGACCTGTATTGCGTGGGAACGCAGGTTATACGCAGCAGGTGGCGGTACCACCTGCACCTCCACGGCAGCACGCGGTGTCACATCTACCTCGCCCACCACCTCCACCTTTCCCTTGCCCGCGGCGACCACCTCCTCCTCCTCCTCCTCAGCGTCCTCCGATATCGCAATTCGATGCGAGAGAAGCTGCGTTGCTGCTCTTGATAACGGAATGGACGAGAATAACCCTACGGTGGGCTGCTTCAACGACGCCTCGCCATGTGGATACCGCCTACGGGAAGCGACGACAGATTGGCAGGGCAACCGGTCAAATATTTATGAACACGAGTAGCACAGGCCGCCACTGCGTTCGACTGAGGCTTTACGTCCATCCTCAGACTAACTTGAATATCCACAACCACAGCAAGGCGCAGACACATGAACGGCTTGGGACACACGGAGCAAGCTTTTGCCTAAGACGGTTAGAGCACCGACGAACTGGATGTAGAATGAACGAAGGAAGGAAGCAAACACGAAGCGCTTGGGATAACGATAAAGTAAGTACAATTTCGCGCAGGCCTTTTACGTATCGCCGTCATTACTTGCTGGGCCCTACCCGAAGCCAGTAGCGCCTTCATTGCTGACACGACTCCCCCAGCTTTACGCAAGACAGCTGCGTAAAGCTAGCGCAAGCATAGCTTCAGCTAGCCGATATACGCTGCGGAAAGCACGGCACAACCAACCGGCCAGCGACTGCTTGCGCATGCGCGTCTCGTACCTGGCTGTACCTGGTGCCCTGCTTCATGAGCGTTGCGCTCCTCTTCCATCGATGGAAGCAGTGCCATCTGCAGAAAGACGGCATATCAGGCACGGACCCTAACTAGCGTTCAGTTGTCACTACACGGGTTCTCGCTGTCGGAATTCACAAAGTCAGCCTTCAGGAGAAGGGTTAGATTTCAAGGTCCAGAGGCCTCCGCGAGCTGCCTGTTTCCTGAGGTGCGAAACCTGTGTGGATGAACCCGCTGGCCCCGCATTCGCAGTCGATTGTGAAGGAAACCGCCCGGTTATTGTTGTGGCTGGACTGAAAGGTCGCGGGGCCCGGGGACTCCACGGGGCGCGGTGCACCAAACACACGAACATCGCACGACCGCAATGCCCCCTTTACGCCAACCGAACGCGCTGCATCGCTGCACGGTGCCAGCGCGCTGCGTCTCTCCGTGCCCTGCGCCATTGCTCCCCGGATCCCACTCCTTCCCTACCACTGCGGTCCCCAGCTTCCCCTACCATTCCCGAGCTGTTCCAACTGCCGCAATTGCCGTACGTGTCCCCGTCCAGAACGAAGCACGGCCCACAGCTGCACTGTTACTTGCGGGGCAACATGTGCTCGCCACTGTCGTTACACGTCTGTAACTGGCCACCTCGTGCGAGAGGATGCATTGAGCAAGGCCGGGAATGCCAGAAGTGGCATCCCGCCGTACTAAGGCGGCGTAGGCTAAGTGGGTCCGATGTGCGCAACCTATCCGTTGGGCTCCGATTGTGAGCCAGCTACTGTCAACTGCCGAAAGCTACTAGCCGATATGACGAAGTCTGTCAGTGCACCGTACTCAACAACGCGCTCGCGAGATATTTCACTCTAACTGTCGTTCTCAGATTCGCGTTTCTGCAGCGCCACCGAAATCATGACTAATGCCCGCGGATCGACCATGCCGGTGCTGGGGCATGACAGGTGGCCGACCGCCATCAGTGCACGCTTGGGGCATGACCACTGCCTTTTGCGCAACGATTGACACCTGCGGCACGTACTTTGTGGGGCGCTAAGTAGCCAGCAACGTCCAGTATCGGCTAAAACGCTAGAGCCTAAGCGCCGTGTATTAGCCAACATTGGCGGCCTTGTCTCGTGCCAGCAGGTGAGGCGTGTTCATACCAGTACTTAGCACCTGCTGTGCAAACCTGGATTGTCTACCGGAACAGCACTGCTACCGGAACAGCGCCGCGAAAAAGCACCATTTCAGCCATCCTCCACCATGTCACCCTCAACAATTCCTGACACGGCCTCGTAACATTTACAGCGCCACGTGATAGTCCATCAATCCCTAACCTGCCATCTCGTTGCCAGCAGCAAGGCCTCACTGCAGCAACCACAAGCCGGGGGTCTCCGCCTTCCCCACAAGACACGTACCTCACTACTGATACCAAGCAGCTGCGCAAATGCAGACCACGAGGCGTGATGGGACTCCTGCCCCACTGCTCGCAGGTCAGGACCACCCATTGAGCCATGCACCATGTCCATCCATTTCCTATGTCGAGTGGTGCACCTTTCCCCACCAGCGGCCTCAAACGCCCTAGTGTTCGGCCGTAGACTCGCTTCAGCAGCCACTGGCCCAGTCTCACCTACTCTCTCTCACCGGCCACCGACCGACCCTTAGCCTGCATAAGAAGTGCAACCGCCGCCCAGTGCGGGAAGGGGAGCGGCATGCAGCTCGGCAGTTGCAACCACACACACCTGCTCCGCAGTGGCAAGTGGCTCGACATCCATTGCCGCACCCACCGCCAGGCCCGTCGCAGCTGCCTCCTCGCCGTCGCTGGAGCCCAGCTGCCGCAGCGGTGATGCGGATAGCGACCTACTCCGCTTCTGGGGATGGTCATCTATCACGACAACTTCACCAAACCTGACCCGCTTCTTGGCCCGCTGTCCCAGGGGCCCCTCCCAAACCGGCTTGTCGTTGGGAGCGGTGCGGGCTTCAGGACCGGTGAGGTCTCCAGGGACAGCGTCCGGCGCCACAGTGGCATCTGGTGCTGTGCTGACCCAGGCTTTGCCGCTGCTGCCGCCAACAATCCCGTCGCTGACCTTGATGGCGGTCGCACTGCTGGGTTTGGTTGGAGGGGCGGTCAAGGGCTCGGGTATAGCCGATAACGGCTCCAGCGGCAGCTGTGGGGCGGGAAAGAAATGGGTTAGTGTAGGAACGCGGGATCGTCATATGAAGAAAAGTGCCTGATAGGCTAGAGAGACGACTGGCGTGGCACGTCTGTGGGGGCGGGTTGTTCCCAGGCGATGGGGACCTGACTGCGACTTCAAAGGCAGCTGGGTGGCAGCCAGTATGTCAAGGGCGACGGAAAACGGACTACTAGGCAGCACTGACCGAGCAGGACCGCCCGCAAGGACTGCGCACGTGTGTTTGCCTGATTCTGCGTATCTGCGACGCTTCTCACGCCCCCAAAGCCCGCTGCGACCGCACCTCGCAGCCGCCTGGACTGCCGCCTGCGTCCTCAGATGCAGGCGGGGCAGCAGCAGCCCGCACCGGTGCTACTCCAGCCGTGTACGCCTGGACAGAGGAAGCTCCTGAAGTACTCGGCTCCAGGGAGGAAACAGAGCTGGCGACCCCATAATTACCAACAGCAGTAGCGCCGGCACCCACCACAGCTTCGCCAGCCGTGTCAATGGCAGTCGGAATGGCAGGTGAGGCCACACCGCCACTTGCTTTCACAGACGCGACCGCTGCGGCCGCTGCTCCACTGACAGAGCCACTGAGCTCTGACTCCAGAGCGGCGCGCTGCTCTGCAGTGGCCAATGGCTCCACATCCATTGCCGCAGCTGCCTCCTCGCCGCCGCTCTCATTGGTGCCGCCGCCGCTCGCAGTGGCGCCGCCGTCGCTTGCAGTGGCGCCGCAGTCGCTGGAGCCCAGCTGCCGCAGCGGTGATGCAGATAGCGACCTACTCCGCTTCTGGGGATGGTCATCTATCACGACACCTTCGAGAAACCTGACCCGCTTCTTGGCCCGCTGTCCCAGGGGCCCCTCCCAAACCGGCTTGTCGTTGGGAGCGGTGTGGGCTTCCTGACCGGTGAGGTCTCCAGGGACACCTCCACCGCCGCCATCAGGTGCTGGGGCCGCTGCAGGCGCCCGGTCCACACCGCTGCCTCCACCACCGCCACTGCTGCGCATCGTCTCCACCAGCACTGAAGCACATGTCGCGGATCCCGGTTCCACAAGTCGTAGCACCTCCTCGGTGTGCTGCTGCTGCTGCCGCTGCAGCTCGTCATCACCTGAGCTCGGCCCCAGGCAATTTGCGTTGGAGGGCAGCTGGCCGACCGACAGCTGCCCCACCTCCACCGCTCCCTCGCCTGGGCTTGGTGCGTGGGTTCCCCCCGGCAGCCCGCGGCGCAGCTCCTCCACGTCACCGCTCTCTGGCTGCCGCTGCCGGCCGGCCAGGGGTTCAGGGGACCTACTCGACGGCACGTCCGGCCCGCTGGAGAGCTGCTGGAAGGCGGCGCCACCGCTGCAGCAGGAGGGGGCCGGCAGTGCGCCAGTGGCATTATGACGCAGCTCCGGTCCTCCCTGGACCTCCTGTTCCTGCTGGTCCCACCGCCCGGCACCACAGGGCCCCGCAGACAGCGACGCAGCTCTGCTCGCATGGCTGTCCGTCAGCTCCGCCACCAGGGCCCCCAACCGGTCCTGCACTTCTCGCGAGCTGCCTCGCACCGTTGTCTTGTCGCCAGCGGACCCAGCGGAGCGGACAACTGGGGACAAAACAACTGATGGGCCGCTGGCCCCCGGTGCTGGTACCGAGGCGGCGGCTGGAGGTGCCGCCACCCCCTGCGTGCCCGCAAGCAGCCCGGAGGCGGCATCGGCGGCAGCCGGCAGCTCGTGGGCGGTCTGGCATGCAGACGGGCGGTGGGCTCCTGCTGGGTGGGGTTCGTGGTTCTCAAGCCCCCGTGTACAGGTCTGGATGAGCCTGCGTGCCTCCTCCCGCACGTCCTGCTTCTGCCAAGTATCGCTGGGCGCCGCAAACGGCGGCATCAGGTTGTGCGTCCCGGCCGGAGCCCCAGTGGGAGCCTGCTGGGTCGCCTGCTGGGGCACCTGCTGGGTCGCCTGCTGGGTCGCCTGCTGGGTCGCCTGCTGGGTCGCCTGCTGGGTCGCCTGCTGGGGCACCTGCTGGGTCGCCTGCTGGGTCGCCTGCTGGGGCACCTGCTGGGTCGCCTGCTGGGGCACCTGCTGGGTCGCCTGCTGGAGCACCTGCTGGGTCGCCTGCTGGGGCACCTGCTGGGTCGCCTGCTGGGTCGCCTGCTGGGGCACCTGCTGGGTCGCCTGCTGGGGCACCTGCTGGGTCGCCTGCTGGGGCGCCTGCTGGGTCGCCTGCTGGGTCGCCTGCTGGGGCACGTGCTGGGTCGCCTGCTGGGGCACGTGCTGGGTCGCCTGCTGGGGCACGTGCTGGGGCACCTGCTGGGTCGCCTGCTGGGGCACCTGCTGGGTCGCCTGCTGGGGCACCTGCTGGGTCGCCTGCTGGAGCACCTGCTGGGTCGCCTGCTGGGGCACCTGCTGGGTCGCCTGCTGGGTCGCCTGCTGGGGCACCTGCTGGGTCGCCTGCTGGGGCACCTGCTGGGTCGCCTGCTGGGGCGCCTGCTGGGTCGCCTGCTGGGTCGCCTGCTGGGGCACGTGCTGGGTCGCCTGCTGGGGCACGTGCTGGGTCGCCTGCTGGGGCACGTGCTGGGTCGCCTGCTGGGGCACGTGCTGGGTCGCCTGCTGGGGCACCTGCTGGGTCGCCTGCTGGGTCGCCTGCTGGGTCGCCTGCTGGGGCACCTGCTGGGTCGCCTGCTGGGTCGCCTGCTGGGTCGCCTGCTGGGGCACGTGCTGGGTCGCCTGCTGGGTCGCCTGCCGGGGCACCTGGGTCGCCTGCTGGGTCGCCTGCTCCTCCCCAGGGTGCTCCTCCTGTACCTGCACCTGCTCACCGTACTCGTGCGCCGCACAGAGGCCTTCCGGACACGGCTCTTCCTCCTCCTCGTCCAAGTCCGTCTCCGGAACCATGTCCACCTCCGGAACCATGTCCACCTCCGGAACCATGTCCACCTCCGGAACCATGTCCGTCTCCGGAACCATGTCCACCTCCGCGCTGCCGGCGCCGTCTGCGCACCCGGCGCGAGGCGAGCGGGGGGCCGCAGTCGCCGCCTGGGCCCCGGGCCGCCCCGCATGGGGCCACAGGATGGAGCCGTGCTCCTGAAGCACGTTGCCTGCTGTCGCGCCAGGCCGCCCGGCCGCACCCGGCGGCTGAGCGATCGACGTCGAAATCGTCACATGCGGCTGCTGCGGCTGCTGCTCAAGATGAACCGGCTTGCCCTCTTGCGCCACAAGGCCCTCTTCGCGCGCCTGCCGCTCTCGTTGCAGCAGCGATGCCACGATCGGCAGGGGGCCCCGCTGCTGCTGCTGCATCAGCAGGGGGGGCTGCTGCTGCTGCATCAGCAGGGGGGGCTGCTGCTGCTGCATCGGCAGGGGGGGCTGCTGCTGCTGCATCGGCAGGGGGGGCTGCTGCTGCTGCATCGGCAGGGGGGCCGGCTGCAGCATCAGCAAGGGGGCCTGCTGCTGCATCAGCAGGGGGGCCGGCTGCTGCTGCTGCATCGGCAGGGGGGCCGGCTGCTGCTGCTGCATCGGCAGGGGGCCCTGCCGCTGCATCGGGAGGGGGGGCTGCTGCTGCTGTATCGGCAGGGGGGGCTGCTGCTGCTGCTGCCCCTGCTGCCGTCCTCCTGGCACATCCGCCGTCACGGCAGCTGTTCCCGCCAGGGAGAGCTCCAGCCTCAATGCAGGGCCCCCCCAAGGCAGAGTCCGGGGGAGAGGGTTGCTTCTCTCCGACCGCCACAGGCCCAGCGGTAGCACCTGCTGAACCTCGCCGGCCCCGGGCGCCTGCTGGAGCATGGGAAAAGAGGCGAGCGAGCGAAATGAGCTGCACGAGGGGTCCAGCCACCCAGCGAGAGAAACGGTGTGACCCAACACGAAAGCGAATGGAGGGAGTGTGTGTGCAGGGAGGTGCCCTTCCAAAGGGGATGCCGGTTCCATGGACCAACGCCACTCCAGCTGTCCCTCCCAAGTTTGGTTGTGAGAACACTAAGGGGACCGCAACGCTCATTTGGCAGCGATGTGCCGCCGGCGCCTCAACCCCTGAAGTGCAGAGCCAGTCCTACCAATCGTCAGTCCTACCACCACTGCCGCCATCGGTGGTGATTTCTTGTACCTCCTCCAGCAGCACCGAGAGGCCCCCCTCCGCTTCCTGGCTGCGTTTCCTACTTTGTGTAACCGGGTATTCTCCCCCGCCTCTGCCGCCCCAACCCCATCAGTACCCACCAGGGCTACGAACAGCACTGACTCCCAGTCAGCCCGGCAGTTTGGTCCGAGCCGGCTGACCACACTGCCTACGGGTTCACACCGCACCGCCGCCATGCCGCCCGAGCCGCTCTGTGGGGCTGGCCCGCCGTGCAGTATCATCAGGGGTGGGACAGCCCCTTTGCGGCCCCGTGCAAAGGACCTGCGGCAGGAGGGGCGGCAGGAGGCGCGGCAGAAGGGCCGGCAGAAGGGCGGTGGGGGTGTCAGGAGGGGCCGGTGGGGCGGCAGGAGGGGGCGGTGGGGCGGCAGGACCCGGTGGTGGGGCAGAAGGTGGTGGCGGAGCGGCAGGAGGTGGGCGGCAAGAGGTGGTGGTGGGGAGGCATGTGGGGCCGATGGGGCGGCAGGAGGGGACAGCGGGGGCCGCAGTGGTGCGTTGGCAGCAGGTGCCGCGTTAGGCTGGTGGGGCAGGGGGGTGTTTGGCAGCTGACAGGGCTGCGGCAGTAGGGGTGAGGGCTGCAGGTGAGACCCGCCTGACCCGCCCACCCCTCTCGGCCTAGGGTCCCGCTCACCTGAACCCGGGCAGGAAGAGAAGCGCCACGAACCTGAAGCCGGGCGGGGCCGCCAAAATGCCACCAGCCGGGTCAGGTGCTCCGGGCATGGCCCTCGAGCTGCCAGCGGGTCGGAGCAGCTGCTTGCGCTTTCGGGTGCCGCTGCCACCAGCGCCGCCCACCTGGGCCACAGAGCGGGAGCTGCACCCCGCTGTGCCTAGGCCACGCTTGGAGCTGCCGGGCTCGGTTTGCGTCGCCTCATGAAGGCTGTCGGGCTCGATGCAGTCGCTTTCCTCCTCACATCGCAGGTCGTCAGTATTCGCCTCTGCCATGTCGGCACCGCTGCCGCCCTGCACTGCCGCCCTCTGTTCCGCGGGTTCGTGGATCCGCGTCATGAGGCACGCGGGAACAACCTGTGCGGTATCCAGCCAGGATGAGCGGTCGGCGCAGGGCCGGGGAGGGGCTGTCAGCGTGTGCGGGTAAGCCGGTGACAGTGGGTGCTCACGGACCGACCAACCTAGACCGGACACTGACAACACTCTACTTCCCTTTCCGTTCTCCTGTCCGCATGTAGGGCGGTGCTGGTGGTGATGTATGTGTTGCATGGAGGGCCCACAGCATTGTTCCCACCCGCCGCCTCGCACCCACCGCTACTACTGCTGCTGCTCGCCAAGTTAGCCAAGGCCACCGCCTTCTGACCCACCCACCCCTGCCCCGCACCCACCACTGTCTCGCTGTCATCCGCTGCTGCCGGCGGCCCCCCGCCTGCCCCTCTCCGCCGCATCTGCTCTCGGAACTCCATCGCCGTGGTGCACAGCGCGTCCGCTGCAGCTGCCGCCCCGAACAGCTCCGTCCAGGTCGTAGGGAACACTACACCTGAAAGTGCCGCAACGCCTTGCTCCTCAAGCCTTTGGCTCGCCTTCCGCTTGCTGCCGCCCTGCACCTGCTTCTGCGCCGGCTGCTTGCCTGGGCGGCGAGCCACACCGGTGTCAAGGACGCTGCGACCAGGCAGAGGTGCAGGCGAAGCTGCCCCTCCGTCGTCACCGGTCTTGTTCGGCAGCCCTGCAATGCTGTCCTGTGTGCCCTGGTGCAGTGGGAGGCCAACGGCTGTGTGTGCCACCCTGGGGGGTTGCCGGCGCAGCCGACCTGCTTTGGGCGCCGGCTCACGTGGTGACAGATGGGGCTGAGGCAGGAGGGTGACGGCGGGTGGAGCGGGTCCTGTCAGCAGCCGCTCAGGTGGGACATCACGGCGACACTGTGGCGAGCGCTGCGGGAGCGACAGGGTGCCGCCAGTGGTGTGTGAGCTGCTGCGGCCGGGGTCGTTAGCCCCACCTGCAGCAGCAGCAGCAGCCCCTGCCTCGTGCCGCCACACTCCACCACACTGGCCCTGGGTGCCTACATCCGCGCCTCCACTCGAGTGCTCCACCTCGCTGACCAGGTTGATGGCGCTGCAGGGAGACCCGTTGTGCGCGATGCCATCGCTGCTTTCGCCGCAAACATTTCTGGTGACTAAGCAAGCTGGCTCGGCCACTGCGGCCTCCATGTCGCAATCATCAGCAAATACCGAGCCTCCACCGCCACTGCTGCCCTGGACAGGCGCTGCCTCCAAATCTTCTGTGTGGCCGTCCTGCCGCCCCACCGCCTCCCGTGCTGCCTCCACCACCTCCACGATGCCGGCTGCCAGGAAGCGCATGCGTCGCAGCAGCTGCAGCAGATACTCCCACCAGAGCCCCTCGGCCTTACGGGCCCACCAGCGGATCCCGCTGCTGGGCCCCCCACGTGCTGCAGCAGCTTGCACGCAGCTTCGTAGCTCCGCCACTCCGAGGCCCCCTGCTGCCACCAGCGCCTTGAGTGTCAGGAAGGCGGCAGGTAGAGCCACGCCACACTTTTCAAGCGGCGCCGGGGCAGCGCTAAGGCCCGCACGCCGACCCACGCAGGCGCCACTGCAGCCCAGCATCTGCGCCAGGCGGCGTGCAGCAGCACTGGCACCACGGACGTCAAACACCGCGCCCAGCAGACGTCCGCAGAGCGCGACTGACTCCGAAATGGCGGCGCTCGCTTCATCTGCGTTTGAGGAGAAAAAGTGCTCTGCACGCGGGGCCGCCCACAGCTCTGCTGCCTCCTGCACCTTCACCAGCACTCTCTTGATTCCTGGCTGTGACTCCGGGTCACCCCACAGGCCCGCAGCGGAGGCGACCTGTCCACACGTGGTGTTGCCGGGGGCGGTGCCAGTGGTAAGGGTGTGGTCGACACGACCAGCCGCAGCCTCCACCCTCCGGGCCTCCGCCTCAGCCAACAGCAGCAGCTCTCCCAGCCGGATTTCCAGCGCTCGCAACTCCTCTAAGCTCTGCTGCTGGGTGACATCACCTGCCTGGCCCACTGTTGCTGTCAGCGATACAGCCAGCCAATGCTCGTCTTCTCCCCAGCCAGGTCTTCCCTCCACCTGCTGCCGCACCAGTGCGGACACCACTTGGCCAGCCCGCTGGTCCGGCGGCGGTGCAGGCTGCCCGGGGTCTGCCACAGGCATCGGCACCGCTTCTGTCGCGAAATGGGTGCAGGCGGCCGACAAGAGCTGCATCAGAGCGCTGAAGAAGGCCTGTCGAGCGCCAGCGCGGCTGGCGGCTCCCTGGCTTCTGCTGCCGCCATTGGAAGGCGCTCCCAGGTCGTGCGGTAGGCTGCTCACGTCCAGATAGCCCGCCCGCAGCAGGCAGCTCACAGCCCCCAGGGTGGCTGCGGCACGCATTGAACACATCCGCCGTGTTGCACCGCTGCTGGCCCCTCCGGTGACTCGTGGCCCGCTGACCTGCTCCAGCTGCCGCTGCTGGCGGCCCCCAGCCGCATCCTCCAGCCGCTGTGCGAGGCGCTTTGCGGCTGTGGTGGCCGCCTGCGGGTCGGTCCCAGCACGCAGCAGCTGTCGACATCGCTCTGCCACTCTGGCAGACTGCTCGGCTGCCTCCCTTGCGAGCTCACTGCTGCACGACCCCTCTTCGCCCAAGACCGCCATCACGGCCGCCAGTGCGGCCAACCTAGCACAGCGCAGCACCGTCTCTGCCGGGTGGCTGGCGTCCAGGTCCCCGTCATAGCCGGCGAGCGCACGAGACGTGCTGGCCCAGGCCACACCGCGTCGCTGTGAGGCAAGGTCTGGCGGGATGTACGGCAGCAAGGAAGCCAGTGGCCACCAACAACCGGAGAACAGGACGGCGAGGTGCCCTTCCGGCTGCACATGGGTCAACCAGTAGGTCAAGATATGGATGAGGAAACCAGCACGATTGACCAACCACCGTGCCAGAGTAGCGCGATGCACAGCGTCCGCATTCGCTGCATCACCGATGTGTTCACTTGTGGTTGCCTGCTGCTGCCACTGCTGCCAGGACGCAGTAGCCGTGTTGGGTGAATCCGCAGTGACCTTGGAATCGGTGTCTCTCCTGGCGGACTCCCCCCTGTGGTGTGAACTGCTCTCACGCAAAACACCGTTGCTAGCACCATCATGCCACGGTGTGTTCCACCATGCCTCTGCCTCCTCAGCCTCCTTTTCCTTCCGCTGCGCCTCTTGCAACAGCCATTCCTCAGTAAACACGTCTGGCTCAAGGCTGCCCTGCTGTGGCTTCTGACGCTGCTCCCGACACTTGGTCTGCTTTCAGGTCAGCCAAACATGGGCGGGTGCACACGTCGATTCCATGTGGTGGGGTGCGGAACACGCCAGGCACATGGAGGTGTAGGGGCAGGATCTCAGTAAGCGGGAGGCCCTAGAGACACACAGGGGTGGCAAGGAGAAAACGTGGACGAGAAACAAACCATATAAGCAGCGTTTGGAGGTGCATGATGGAGAACTGGGTTGCGGAAACTAAATGTGGAACTAAAAGTCGGAGGATGTATCGTCGACCTTCGGCGGGTATGTCTATTTCGGCGGCGACTCCAAGCTAACGGAAATGAGGACCCCGCGCTGCGTAGGAAATGTTTCGCGAAGCCGGTTTACTTTGGGCGCAAGCGGGAGAGGCTGGGATAGCAAAACGCCGTGACGCCCCGATCCGCCCGAATATGGACCGGGAGCCGCTGTGGGGGACCGGACACCGTGAGAGCCCAGACGCATGCCCCTATGCCCGCAGACAAGAACGCTATAGAAAGGCAAAATCGCGAGCAAAACATCTCCCCTGCCCAACTGTAGAACTCACCTGGCCAGCGCCCAGAAAGTGCGGCTATGGCGGTCGGCGCGAAGTATGCGGGCAAGGGGCACTGCCGGGCGTCAGCAACGGCGGTCGGAGGTGGAACGGGTGGGGGCCAATGCAACGAAGACGACACGGCGGCGCAGCGAAAGAGGAAGACGCGGTGGAGCGCATGTTTAATGTACGTACAGCGCGGTGCCGTACGGCTGTGTACGGCCTTAAATAGGGTTAAAGAAGAGGAAGGAGGTTCGCATGGGTGTTGTAATGGACATGAGATGCGGGCGAGGGAGGCGTGCAGGCTAGCAGCGAGTTGTGGGATCCGCTGCCTTGGCCCCCACCCGCCCCTACATGATTCTCATACAGCCCCCCAGACAAGTGCACACAGCAGGCTTGCAGATACACGCACCAAGGGTAGGCACAGGGCATCCGTACCAAGGCCAGCCACAGCTGCTGCTGCATCCTTCGCAGCCGGTTCCTTGCTACCACCATCGTCTTCGCTGCTGCTGCTAGACTTGCTTTCACTTTCCTCACTACCGCTGGTGTTGTCGTCGCTGCTGCTGCTAGTCTTGCCAGCGCTCTCCTCACTACCGCTGGTGTTGTCGTCGCTGCTGCTGCTAGACTTGCTTTCACTTTCCTCACTACCGCTGGTGTTGTCATCGCTGCTGCTGCTAGACTTGCTTTCACTTTCCTCACTACCGCTGGCGCCGCTGCTGCTAGTCTTGCCAGCGCTGTCGCCACTGGTGCTAGAGCCACTGCCAGTTGACCACCATGCCTTTGCGTCCACAGCCTTCTTTTTCTTCCGCTGCGTGGAACACGCCAGGCACATGGAGGTGCAGGGGCAAGACCTCAGTGAGGTGCAGCGGCAGGCCCCAGTGACACACAGGGGTGGAAAGGAGAAAACGTGGACGAGAAAGAAATCATTTAGGCAGCGTTTGGAGGTGCATGATGGAGAACTGGGTTGCGGAAACTAAATGTGGAACTAAAAGTCGGAGGATGTATCGTCGACCTTCGGCGGGTATGTCTATTTCGGTGGCGACTCAAAGCTAACGGAAGTGAGGACCCCGCGCTGCGTAGGAAATGTTTCGCGAAGCCGATTTACTTTGGGCGCAAGCAGGAGAGGCTGGGATAGCAAAACGCCGTGACGCCCCGATCCGCCCGAATACGGACCGGGAGCCGCTGTGGGGGACCGGACACCGTGAGAGCCCAGACGCATGCCCCTATGCCCGCAGACAAGAACGCTGTAGACAGGCAAAATCGCGAGCAAAACATCTTCCCTGCCCAGCTGTAGAACTCACCTGGCCAGCGCCCAGAACGTGTGGCTATGGCGGTCGGCGCGAAGTATGCGGGCAAGGGGCACTGCCGGGCGTCAGCAACGGCGGTCGGAGGTGGAACGGGTGGGGGCCAATGCAACGAAGACGACACGGCGGCGCAGCGAAAGAGGAAGACGCGGTGGAGCGCATGTTTAATGTACGTACAGCGCGGTGCCGTACGGCTGTGTACGGCCTTAAATAGAGTTAAAGAAGAGGAAGGAGGTTCGCATGGGTGTTGTAATGGACATGAGATGCGGGCGAGGGAGGCGTGCAGGCTAGCAGCGAGTTGTGGGATCCGCTGCCTTGGCCCCCACCCGCCCCTACATGATTCTCATACAGCCCCCCAGACAAGTGCACACAGCAGGCTTGCAGATACACGCACCAAGGGTAGGCACAGGGCATCCGTACCAAGGCCAGCCACAGCTGCTGCTGCATCCTTCGCAGCCGGTTCCTTGCTACCACCATCGTCCTCGCTGCTGCTGCTAGACTTGCTTTCACTTTCCTCACTACCGCTGGTGTTGTCGTCGCTGCTGCTGCTAGTCTTGCCAGCGCTCTCCTCACTACCGCTGGTGTTGTCGTCGCTGCTGCTGCTAGACTTGCTTTCACTTTCCTCACTACCGCTGGTGTTGTCGTCGCTGCTGCTGCTAGACTTGCTTTCACTTTCCTCACTACCGCTGGTGTTGTCTTCGCTGCTGCTGCTAGGCTTGCTTTCACTTTCCTCACTACCGCTGGTGTTGTCCTCGCTGCTGCTGCTAGTCTTGCCAGCGCTGTCGCCACTGGTGCTACAGCCACTGCCAGTTGTCCACCATGCCTCTGCCTCCTCAGCCTCCTTTTCCTTCCGCTGCGCCTCTTGCAACAGCCACTCCTCAGTAAACACGTCTGGCTCAAGGCTGCCCTGCTGTGGCTTCTGACGCTGCTCCCGACACTTGGTCTGCTTTCAGATCAGCCAAACATGGGCGGGTGCACACGTCGGTACATGGCCATGTGGTGGGGTGCGGAACACGCCAGGCACATGGAGGGGCAGGGGCAGGATCACAGTAAGCGGGAGACCCTAGAGACACACAGGGGTTACAAGGAAAAACCGTGGACGAAAGAAAAACCGTTTAGGCAGCGTTTGGAGGTGCATGATGGAGAAGATGGTTAAGGAAACTAAAAGTCGGAGGTTGTTTGTCGACTTTCGGCGGCTATGTCTATTTCGGTTGCGATTCCTAGGTTAACGGAACGAGGACCCCGCACGGCGTAAGGATATGTTTCGCAAAGCCGGTTTATATTGGGCGCAAGCGAGAGAGGCTGCCGATGGGATAGCAAAACGCCGTGACGCCCCGATCCGCCCGAATACGGACCGGGAGCCGCGCTGCACTGCTGTGGGGACCGGAAACCGTGAGAGCCCAGACGCATGCCCCTATGTCCGCAGACAAGAACGCTATAAACAGGCAAAACCCCAAGAAAAACATCTTTCATGCCCAACTGTAGAGCTCACCTGGCCAGCGCCCAAAACGTGCAGCTATGGCGGTCGGCGCGAAGCATGCGGGCAAGGGGCACTGCCGGGCGTCAGCAACGGCAGTCGGAGGTGGAACGGGTGGGGGCCAAAGCAACGAAGAAGACACGGCGGCGCATCGAAAGAGGAAGACGCGGTGGAGCGCATGCTTAATGTACGTGGAGGAGTGTACGGCGCGGCGCCGTACGGCTGTACGGCGGTCAGAAACGTTACAGAAGGGGAAAAAGGGTCGCATGGACGTTGCAATGGACGGGAAGATGCGGGGCGAGGGTAGCGTGCAGGCTAGCAGCGAGTTGTGGGACCCGCTGCCTTGGCCCCCACCCGCTCCTACATGATTCTTATACAGCCCCCCAGACGAGTGCACACAGCAGGCTTGCAGATACACGCACCGAGGGTAGGCACTGGGCAGGGTTGGACTTCTGTAACGCCCGTGCGCGGGCTGACGCAGTCGCGGCCAAGGTCGCTGCTGCAGATGGTGGAGGAACATCTCCAGTCGGTAAGCACTTCAAGGCGTGCTCCACCTTCGCCACTGCCGTTGGGCCGGGCATGTCGTTGCTAGGAACGCCAGCTGCGTCACCTCGAAGACCTTTGTGTTTCTTTTTTTAACGCATGATTCCACGTTGCCTTCCACAACCTGCAGCTGCCGTTGCTTTAAATGCTCCGCGACCTTTCTTGGGCCCGTGCTGTCCTCAGTACCTTGCCTATGTCGCCTACGTTCGAATAATGTGGTGTGAACGGAAGTACTGAGCATTGGACGGTGCTGCTATGATCACTTGCCTTGAGCATTCAGCTCGCTTGCACAGCAAATGCAGACCTGCCGCTGCCCAGGGCTCGCTGGCACGATATCAACGCTCTGCCGTATACGCTAACGCAACCTGGAGGCCACGATAATAGCCTCGTGTATCGGCAGGCATTGCTTCCGGTTTCCGCCGCACCGCCCTGCGGAAGCAATTGCAAATCGCGCCAGCGCTGCTGACGTCTAATGCAATATATACTTGTAATGAGAGGTTGCAAGCATATTATGTGATCTGAGGTTAAAAAATGTCCAGGGAAAGGGCTGCTGTCGCATTGGCGGGAAACTCCGTACGGCCTGGGACAGAGCGGAGAGCGCCATACCCTTCCCTTCCCTGCACGCCAAATATGTTATTACCATCGTTTGCGCGCTTGTCGGCTTGTGACACGTTTCCTTATGCGGAAGCGACAACTAACGGGGGGCCATGCTCCTACAACTTTGACGAATACTGTAACCGAGGGGATTCTATATGTTGAAATAATACGCTTGACATTTCGCTAGCAAAATGCAAGTGCTGCGCACACAAAAATACTGAAAGCTGAATACGCCAACCAAATTGGAATACTCCCAGCAACGAAAAAAGGCGTGTTAATACGCAATACGGTTGGCGTAATCTTTTGGAGGCTATTAATACGCTGAATGGTCAAAATTAATCCGGCCGCAACGCTGGAGAGCGGGGTCACCAGTCCATCACCGGCAAAAGTCGCCCAAATCCTTTCTCGGCCGTCAATTGTTATAACGAGTTATATATTTGAGGTGCGGCACCTGAATCCGTGCGTACAAGAAGTCTGTTGGGCCAAGCGCAGCCATTGCGGCGCCCGTGCCGAGGAACGCCGGCGTCTGTACGCTCCTCCGGCAGCGGCGCCCGAGCAGGGCTTCCATTATACATCACACGGCATCCACGAGGCAGGGTAGCGGTGTCTGGCGAAACCCTGGGCTTGTTGGCGGTGGGCACGCACTCAAACATTGGGTCAACACGGCCAAACTAGTCGAAAGTAAACGACGATTTGGCTGGTCTGTTTTCTGTCTGGCAGTCCGGTGCCCTGCCTCCCGCGGGCCCGGGCAACAGCAATCATGGCCGCGGATTCGATGCCCCTCCCCCACAGACACGCAGCGTCACCTGGGCGCTTACACAAAAGGTGTGGGTTCCTCCATTCTGCTCTCGTTTGCATCAAGCGCCCCCTGGGACGCACGCAAGATCACCCGCATGCACTGTGACCCTAATTCATCTGGTTTTACACGCGGACGCGCGCACGTCAAACACATCCCGCTGCTCATGTCCCTACCACAGAGATGCGTGTCACCACACGCCAATACACAAACCACGCTGCATTAACCTCTCTTCCCCGGGGTCATGTTCACTGTTCATTCCTGCGTACAGAAGACCCTGCCCTTATATTCCTTCGATATCCCCGCTCCGTACCCCAAGCAAACCCGCAAACTTGCGTAGTTTAGGAATCCACCAAACAAACGCTCCAGCTGCAAGCAAGCGGATGCGGCCGCACACACTCTTTGTTTGTACCGGACCTTCCCACCTGAGCGACGGTACCAGGGACCTGGCGACAAGAGCAAACATACAGTTTACATAATCGAAGTGGGATCCAGGTGGGAAGTACGCTACTTTGAACCGCGAAATGCCACCAGCGGGGCCACATACATGCTCACATAGACCCTTAAACCACTCCTCCGCCAGCTGGGGGCAACACCAGAGCAAGCCATGAAAGCGTGCACGCAAATACAAACCCACACGGCCGAGACAGCCAGGCATTCCATCATCCAGGTCAGGCGACACCTGGAGGGCATCCCTAAAAATATTATACACACATACACGCAGACTAGACTCCCCGGTAGTTCGGGCATAAGGAGGTGGACTCCGTGTCACGCCCCATCGCCGGCACGTATGTTTCACCGGCATTGGTTCCGGAGCCAGGGCATTTACGTTTTCGCTTGTATGCTGTTGCCGTAACTACAGCGCCTATGTTGCTGTCAGGATTGATTGCGTCATGGATTCGGTTTCTACGCGTTTCAACAGCGATGGCCACACGTGTGAATCTCGCGATTCAGGTCGGGCGCAGGGCCCTTCTGACCAAATCCGTTGGTGCAGCAGAGTACTTAGCGGATCCACGGCGTGGTTCTTCTGCTTGGTTGGTTTGGTTGTGTTGATGTACACTGTCGTGACACAGTGCGTGATTGACACAGTGTAGTCACTTAGCTGTAGTCACGGTTCTAAGTGCGTGGACTGCAGTGTTGAAGTGGATCCGTTATTGCCGTACGAGCGTTGCGATGCGCCGGTGCTAAGGGACCGTGTTGTCCCTGTGCCAGGCAGTCCGCGACTGCCTGGAATCGAACCCACAGTTGTGTAACGTATACAGTGAGCTACTTCTCGTGAAGTCTGGCCCTTGCGCATCAAGGCAGGACCGGGATGCTAGGCTGAACTCGGACTCATTCTCGAACCAGCCCCTGACGTGCACTCCGAGCAGTGGCAGTCATGCAGCTAGGTTAACCACGCCCGAGTGCGTGCGCGTATCGCCTTTACACAGTCGCGGACTGTGTAAAGGCGATACGCGCACGCACTCGGGCGTGGTCTGTTGCCTGCATACGAGGATTGCCGTTGCCAGGACTGTGTCGCGACAACACAATGTAACACACCGCGCTTGAGGAACGCCCGCGGCTCCTTGCTGTGTGAATAGGCCACTAGGTCGACGCAGCAGCAGTCAGCGCCGCCCTTACGTTTGAAACCTAAGACCCTGCAGCTTGGTAACCTGCAGCCCGTCTGCCAGCAGCGCCAGTCCGCGGGACTGTGGTGCCGCGCGCCCCTCAGTTCCCCAACCCCTTAATACACGACAGGCTTCGGCCGGCGAGTTTCAATACCATTTATTATAAACATTTGGATAAGTTGGCACTAGTTGGTATTGCCAATATCCAACTTGGGTACAACTTTGGGAGTATTGGGAGGGCCGACGACCGGGGAGGGAACCCGGGCTCCAGGAGGGATCGGATTTTGTCTGACCGCAGCAGGGCGCATCGCTGCCAGTATGCCCCTCCCTCCCTCCCCTCCCTACTATATGCACCCACTACATTTCCCACGTCGAGTTACCGGCTATTTTATGTAACTCTCCTCCCTAGCAGCTGCGGGCGGTTCCCCGTTCGGGTGAGTCCACCAATCTACGGCCACCTTACTAACGCATCCAGGACCTGGTAATAGTCCAGGATCCAGTCCAGGACCCGGTAGTAGTCCAGGATCCAGCATCCAGGGCCACAATTCTTTTGGGTCCCGTCTCCGTATGAAGCGGAAGATTTTGAACTTTACGATCATGAATTGGGATGTGGTCAGCGTCTGCTGCGGTGAATCGAGCGTTTGCGCGGCGCAGGGGTGTCGATTGGAGTTGCCTGTGCTGCATGCTATGATGGCAGCAGACACACTGCGAGCCAAATCCGTATACAAATGAGATCACTACGCCACAAACTGGGTGCAAGCCATCATCGTCGACGGCTTGTCAACACGCACGGCTTGCAACATGCGTAGGACAGCCGGGGACAGCCCGCCGCGCAGTACGTGAGGTGCAGCTTACCTGATTGCTTTTGTTCTAGATGACCTGGACATGCATGGTGACGTGCATGCAGCAGCATTTGGACCATGATAAGTTCGTAACATGGCCCCCTGGATCGAGGATTCCAGCGTAGTTCGATTATTGTTCCGAAAAGCGCTTTACTGCAGTGAAGTGGCCGATGTCCGCACGCTGCTTAACTACATATAACGTATGTTGTGCACCACTGCACTGCACCGCTGCATTGATGCCCTGCAGGTTAAGGCATGTTGACGCCACAAATGGCCGTAACCGCAAAAATTGAACGCCGTTTGCATTCCGCGATCGGTGCGCTGTAGGCTCAAATATGGACAGGCAAGTTACAACTCCGTTTTATTGCTTCCGCTGTGCGCGTCGCATGATGCCCGCGCGATGGAGGCGCGCGAAAGGTCCTAACATTGATTATCACGCGCCCTCTTTCCTTTGGCGCAACTGCTCAACTTGGCGTCCTCCTTGAGTTCAGTCTGGTTATTGGGGCGGTGTGTGCCCCAAAGAGGCCACCTCCTACTCACTGCTTGCTTCCAGGTACGCGATGTACCGTGTTGCGGGGTTGCGGTCTCTAAGGAAACCAGTGCACTGAGCCCATTATCAATTGTCACCCAACTGGGCCGAATGCTGCTGCCTGCTTCCGCACAAGCCCGCATCAGCCCGCGCTGGCCCGCACAAGCCCGCAGATGAAGCTCGTTGCCGCTTACTGCGGATTGCCGACCGCGGACTGCCGCCGAAAACATCAGCAGCAACGGCTGAACAAAACACCATCTGACGCCCAGCCCACGTCCTGCTTGCGTGGGACTGCGGGTGCACACGGCCCCCTCCAACGCGCTGTGGTCTGCGACCCGGCCATTCCGCTACTTCGTCCTAGAGCCGTTTGCTCGGCCAGTGTTTGGATGTGCGGTTCGTCTCGTCTATCGTTGCTTGCTGGGGGATATTCTTATCCCGGATCTTACGTGTCCTCTGCGGCTTTTGCCCGGTTGTCATTGACTAGCTCGCCAGCCAGCCACCTGCCTCATCACAACAATGCGCAAGGAGGCTGGTCTCCTGCTCTGCCAGCCTAGGAGGGTGCCGAAGAGGACATACACATCAAGTGTTTCGCGGATGTAGTCTCCCAAAGTGCATTTTTTGCGCGACTAACGAGCTTTGCAAGGCGCTTGATTGCTTACATCCGCGTGTGTGTGGTTGGGTGTATCCGACCAGCACAACACAACACATACAATGGCAACATGACCTCCGGCTCGCACTGCCGCCCCACGCGTCGATGTGATTGCAGGCGGCCCGGCGCCCTTACACCCGACAGCGGGGATCACACGCTGGCCCCACCAGCACCGCTCAATCGTGGTCCTTGGCGCAGGCACCTTCAGGCCCCATGCCGACGAGGGAGCGAGCGCAGTTGGCGTGATGAGCGCAGCCCGCGGGATTGCGCATCCAGGTTCTGCTGGGCTCCCCAAGCGACCTTGTGCTGCCCTCCTCCCTGATGACCCGGAGCCTGGTGCCGGGCGCCCCTCCCTCGAGCCTTGCAAGCAACCGCGGCTGCAGCAGCAGCAGGCAGTGCTGCACGCCGCCTCGGCGCCATCGCAGCCCCCTGGCGGCGCCGTTGACACATCCGGGCTGGACAGCAGAGCGGCAGCTGGCCCGCCCCTGCCCTGCCCCCGAGCTGCCGGAGGTCCCGCTGCTCCCCCGCCCTCCCGCCGCAAGCGAACCCGGGAGCCCACCGCACCTGCGCAGGCGGGGCTGCCCCCATCCCAGGTACGCCCTCAGCACCTGCTTGCAGCCACTGCTGACAGCCTGGGGCAGGGGCACGCCGCACAACGCATCAGCATGACGGCTAGCTTTGGGCCCATCGGCAGGGGCCAGCAGTGTTTGTTGCGGGCCGGGCCGGATCGTACATGGCGCGGTTAATCTTTCTATGGGCGTCCCCTGCTGCAGCAACCGACACCCTGGCAGACCCATGCGCCCACCTGCCTCCGCTAAGGCCCTGGCAGACCCATGCGCCCACCTGCCTCCGCTAAGGCCCTGGCAGACCCATGCGCCCACCTGCCTCCGCTAAGGCCCTGGCAGACCCATGCGCCCACCTGCCTCCGCTAAGGCCCTGGCAGACCCATGCGCCCACCTGCCTCCGCTAAGGCCCTGGCAGACCCATGCGCCCACCTGCCTCCGCTCTCAGCAACGCCCCACTACTAGCCCCGCCCCACGGCCCACCAGTACCCACGCACCGCCTCCCGCCTGTGACACAGCCCCGCCGCGGCCTGCTGTGCCGGCTGCACCCTGCCCATCTGCAGGAGACGTTCGTCCGCGTCGGAAAGGTCTGCCTGGAGGAAACGTTGAAGAGGCGGCTAGCCGCGCAAGGCATGTCTGGCCGCTGCTGGCTGTGGTCGGCTGCTGCACGACTGTCGCCCGCCCCAGCGGCTGCACGCGGCGAGGAGGCCGCCTCCGGACACCGCGGGGGGCACCCCCGGGCGGATGCATCACCGCGGTATGGGGCCGCCGCAGCAGCCGAAGAGACGCGGCCTCGCAAGCGGCGCAAAGGACGCAAAAGCACACCTTGCGGAGGTGCCGCGGCGGAGGACCGGACGCCACGGCGGCTTTCTGAGCGGCCGGGAACCCCAAGGTCGCTGAGACTCGCCGGTAAAGTGAAGCGTGGCGCTCTGGCAGCCCGCTGGGCTCTGGAGCCTGGCTGGGAGTCCGAGGTGCAACTGCGGTGGCGGACCGGGCAGCCCCGCACTCTGGCGGAGGTAGCTGCAGCAGCTGACGTGGCCGCGTACGAGCTGCTGGACCGGGTACACGTGTGGGTGGCGGGCGAACCAAGACGGATCCCCCTGGTGAGCAGCCCGCTTGTCGTGTTGTTGCCGGCGGCGGGGGTCACGTCTGCCCCCGCAGCTGTGTGAGCAGCTAGCCAGCCGACCAGCGGCTGCACGTCTTCCAAATAGGCGTACGAAGGGCTGCGGGAAGGGGGAGCTGCGTGCCTTCCAACCCAGCCGTAGTTACGAGCTGCTTGCCCCTCCAACCCTCATGCCCTGCCTCATCCTGCCTCGTCCTGCTCGTCCTGCCGGGTCCTGCCTCGTCCTGCTCGTCCTGCCGGGCCCTGCCTCGCCCTGCCGCGTCCTGCCTCATCCTGCCTCGCCCTGCCGCGTCCTGCCTCATCCTGCCTCATCCTGCCTCATCCTGCCGCGTCGTGCCTCGCCCTGCCGCGTCGTGCCTCGCCCTGCCGCGTCGTGCCGCGTCCTGCCTCATTCTGCCTCATCCTGCCTCATCCTGCCTCGCCCTGCCTCATCCTGCCTCATCCTGCCGCGTCGTGCCTCGCCCTGCCGCGTCGTGCCTCGTCCTGCCTCGCCCTGCCTCGTCCTGCCTCATCCTGCCTCATCCTGCCTCATCCTGCCTCATCCTGCCTCATCCTGCCTCATCCTGCCGCGCCGTGCCTCGCCCTGCCGCGTCGTGCCTCGTCCTGCCTCGTCCTGCCTCGTCCTGCCTCATCCTGCCGCGTCCTGCCTCGTCCTGCCTCATCCGCGTCGTGCCTCGTCCTGCCTCATCCTTCCTCGTCCTGCGTCATCCTTCCTCGTCCTCCCTCATCCCTCATCCCGCCGATGCCAGGCACATGTCCAGCGTCTGCTGCTGCTGCGCAAGTGGCTGCGGGCCCGATGGCCGCCGGTAGCGGGGCCGGCGGTGGACGCCGCAGCACGCAGCGCCACCCCCCTGCGGACGCCCCTCACGCCGGCGGCCGCACTGCCCGCTCCGTCCCTCACGCCAGGCCTCGCAAAGCCGGTGCTGGGGCAGCAGGGCGATCCCGGCAGGGGCCGGCTGTCCGCCGTGCAGCCAGCGGCGGCGGCCAGTGTGCCCCCGCCCTGCAGCCTGGGGCACGCGGGAGCCCTAAAAGCCATCAGGAGCCGCTACGTGTCGCCGCCACCAACGCTGGCTTGTCAGCTGACGTCAGCCAAGGCTCCGCAGCGCTCCGACGCCGCCACTCCCAGCGCCCAGAGAGCCCCAGCGGCGCGGTCGGTGCGTCCGTCCCCGACTGAGGCGGAGGACAGTCCCGGGGTCGGTGCCGGCTTCCCCCCCGCCTCACCGTGGGACGAGATGAGCCCCCTGCTCGCGCAGCCGTACCCGTCGATGTTGGAGGGGAGCGAGCAGCGGCGGGGGCGGGGGCGCAGCAGCGACTCGACGCGCAGCGACAGCCCCGGCGGCTCGGATGGCCTGCTGCTGGCCCCGGAGGACCAGCGGGGGGGAGCTTACAGTGGTGGAGCAGCGCGTAGTGGTGGAGCAGCCTGGGGCCTTGGGCTCGATCACGGTGTCGCCGCCGGGCACCTCCTGCAGCGGGGGGAGCACGGCGCGTCCACCGAGCCTCGCAGCTGCTGCCTGTCGCCTGCTCCGGCGAGCGGGTGTTGGGTCCAGGGATCCCGCGACGCCGCGGCCTGGCTGGGCATCGACGAACAGGAGCACCGGCTCCGGGCGGCACTGGACGAGGTGCTGCACGTGATCTGCAAGCTCTACATGGGGAAGCTAGACACACCGCCGGTAGGGTGGGGAGGGGTGGGGGGGTGCGGCCGCTCACGTGGGTACGACACCTGACTGCAGAAGCTCGGGTGCGTACGACACATGGCTGCGGCCGCTCACGTGGGTACGGCACCTCGCGTCCCTTGCTATTGTTGCCGCATCCTCATTGCCGCCGGGTGCGTGACACCGCCGGCGCCCCCTCCTGGACCCCTCCTCACTCGCCCCCTCCCTCGGCCGTTCCTTCACTGTTGCTCGCATGGGGGGTGGCTCCAGGTGCTGGCCAAGTTGCACCTCATGCAGGGGGTTGAGTACCCCCCGCTGAACGAGGGGGTGGTGCTGCTGATGCTGCCCTTCGACCGCGCTAACAGCGACGCCAAGGGCGACACCGCCCCCCAGGGCGGCTCCGCTGGCGACGGTGGCGATGCCGAGCTGGTGGTGCGCCGCCTGGAGCTGCTGTCACAGCTGGAAGCGGCGGGGCTGTGCGAGGTCGCTGGCTCCGCCGTGTGTGACGGCGGGATGCACTCGCCCTTCCTGATCACGCGACGGAGCCTCGCGCTAGCCTCGGCGGCGGCGGCGGGGACCTCAGCTGCTGGTGGGCTCGAGCTGCTGCTGGTGCGGCCCGACGACGCACTCAAGATGTGCGGCCACCCATCCGACCTGGTGGACGCTGTCTGGCGCTACGACATCGTGGTGCAGCTGGTGGGCGCGCGCGGGGGGGCGCAGGGCAGGTCCGGGGGGGGGGCTGTGTCACCCGGTAGCAAGTTAGGGAGGGGATTGTGTGCGCGGCCACGTCACGTCACATGGGTGTGGGTGTGTGCGGCCACGTCACGTGACGAGCAGGTGTTGCCGTACCCCAGTTGTGCGGCGCGACCTCAGCAGCGGTGGAGTGAGTTTTGGGTGCCTGCCACGCTGCGCGGCGTGTAGATCAGTGTACCAGTGTACCTTTATTGTACCATTTTACTAGTTTACCATTGTACCATTTGAGCACTTGCCTAATTTCCTGTCGGTGATGCACGCAGGAGGACGGGTCGTGCCTGTCGTACCGGAGCTGGATGTACCAACGCCAGCCGCCAGGCAGGGTCGCCATACAGCCGCCGATACCGAAAACCACTCAGCACGAGGTGGTGCTCGCCCTCCTGGCCCAGGCTAAAGCCGCGGATGCTGCCGAGTTTCGTGAGGCCGAGGCGGAGGTGAAGCGCCTGGAGGAGCAGCTGGGCGCGCGCGGCTCGCCTGGCGCCGGGGGCCGGGGCCGCAAGGCGAAGGCATCTGCCCGCAAAAAGATGGCCGAGCAGAAGCTGGACGACGACCTCGTCGAGCTGCTGCTCCGCGAGGGTGAGGATGAGGGTGCGGACAGGGGCGCACCAGCGCGGACTGACATCCCGCCGGCGGCCGCCCCCGCCGTCCCCCGAGGGGGGGCCACTGGGGGCGGCAATGACGACCAGCAGGGGAATCGCAGTCGCTCGCCTCCCAGGCAGTCACCCCCGCGGCCGAAGCAGCAGCCGGCTGCGGGGGAGGGCACGCCACCCGAGCTGCTGGCTCTGTTCGCCGGCGTAAGTCATGGGAGAGTCGTCGACCCGAAGCCGCCGCTGAGGGCGTTGGAGCTTGCTTGGGCTCTGCGCTTGCGAGGCGGACTCCCGCTGCACCTGGCGAAGCTCATGGCGGAAGAGCGGCTGCACAACCCAGGTCCGCCAGGTTTGGGTCCACCCGTCCTGACGTACCCCCTGGCCTCCATGGGGCAGCTGCGGCTCTTCGATGCCGAGGCCGCCGCCGTCCTGGAGCCCGTGGTGCGGATGCTGGCCACCTGCAGCCAGAGCGGCAACGACCCGGTGGGTGGGGGGAGTGAGGCGTTGCCGTCCGTTGTAGTGCCGGACGGGCTTTTAACCAACAACCGCCACCTTCCGTTGTGACCAACCGACCAACCACCATAGCCACCAGCTGGCGACACACCCCTCCCGCCGTCACCCCAATCGCCCCCTGGTCCCCCGCCGCACGTCACCACCACATGCACACACATGCACACGCACACATGCACACGCACACATACACACGCACACATGCACACGCACACATGCACACGCACACATGCACACGCACACATACACACGCACACATGCACACGCACACATACACACACAGACGGTTCGCCTCACACGTTCACGCACCCGCTGCAGAGGCTGTTGCGTAAAATCGGGGAAGATGGCGCCGGCTCGCCCTCGCTGGCGATTGCCTTCTGCCTGCGTGACGCTCGCTTCGACGACGTGGAGGCGACCGGCCGCCGCGAGGAGGGGCCATCGGGCGTGTACCTGCTGCACGTCACGGGGGCAGGCAGCGGCGACGGTGGCGCTGCGGGGGGGAGCTCTGCGGGCACGGAGCGGTGCTGCCAGCTGCTCACCCCGCTCGAGTGGGTGGGGGACAGCCGGTGGCCGCGTAAGGTTGCGGTGGCCGCCATCGATGAGGAGGGCGACGAGGGGCCCAAGGTAAGCGGCACGGTCCTGGTGGAGGGGATCGGGCAGGTGGGGCGGACCTGCAGCTGCACTGCTGCGAACTTGGTGCTGCGATGTACCGGACCTGCCGGGGGGACCTGCCAGGGGGCCAGCAATGCCACGCTGCGTCACTGGGCTTTGTAGCAGTGCCACACTGCGTCACTGAGCAGCTCGTGCCGCTGTACATTGCTGCACCGCTGGGTTTCTTGGCCTGCCGTCAAACTCTGCGAGCTGCGGAGGGAGTCATGGGGTTGGGGTTGGGGGATACACGCCATGACGTGGCAGAATAGGCCAAGTCGTTGCCTACGGCACGTGGCTTTGGCCCAAATCCACCAGTAAGCCTGCACTCGCCTGGCCAGCGTGTGGTGCCTTGCCTGATCACACCCATGTTCCCAGGCGAGTGTGTCCAAGAGTGAGAGCCTCTATCTCTCTCTCGCCACCCCTGCATGATGCCCCAACCGAACTGCCGAACTGCCCCCGAGGTCGCACCAGGCCGCACTCCGTCATGTCATATCTGGGCCCCTCGCTGCCACCGCTACCTGACCGGAACCTGCTCCCCACTATCTTTGCCGCTGCCTGCGCAGAGTGCGCCCCCGGCTTACGTCCAGGTGGAGCCCGCAGCGGAGGACCCCGCAGATGACCCCGCAGATGACGCGTCAGATGACTCGTCAGGTGACTCGTCAGATGATTCGTCAGATGTCGCCTCAGATGACGCTTCAGATGGCGCATCGGAGGACGCGTCAGATGACGCGTCAGATGACCCCTCGGAGGACCCCTCGGATGATTCCCGGTCACACACCCACTCGGGCTCCCAGTCAGGTTCCGCCGTGGCGCAACTGCCGCCCTGGTCGGTGGGTCTCGGCGGCCTGGAGTGGATGTCCTTCCACGACTGGCACCGGCGGTACGCCGTGCCCAAGGACGGCGGCGACGTCGACCTTGACGGCATGATTGGATTCAAAAGACACCCCTCCCAGCTGCACTTCTTGCGGCTATTCGGGATCCCCATGCCCCCTTCGTGGTGGGTGCGCGACGACGAGGAGGAGGAGGAGGAGGAGGAGGAGGACGGGGCGGAGGACGGGGCGAGGGCAGTGAGGCGCGGGCGCGGGAGTCAGCCGCTCTTCAACACTCAGAAGTCACCCTGGGGCCTCCCCCCGGTGCGTGACGGCGCCGGGCCGAGCGCGGCGGGGGAGCTGTCTGCCGTACACGCCCTGGAGCAGCTGCGGCTGGTGGACGGCGCAGCGGCGGATCTGGTCACGAGGTTCCTCCAGGAGGGGGGCCGCAGCGCTCAGCTGGAGCTGGAGGGACCCAATGCGCCGGTGAGCCTGCAGCCAGCGCTGACGGGGGTCGGATGCG
This sequence comes from Yamagishiella unicocca, assembly GCA_003116995.1. Taxonomy (NCBI): domain Eukaryota; kingdom Viridiplantae; phylum Chlorophyta; class Chlorophyceae; order Chlamydomonadales; family Volvocaceae; genus Yamagishiella; species Yamagishiella unicocca. Next base: position 205,213 of record BDSL01000129.1, on the reverse strand, counting down.
TTGGGTGCGGGAGGGGGGAGGAGGCGAGGCAGTTGGGTGCGGGCGAGGAGGCCGATGCCCGCAACTGTTTATGCGCCTGCACGTACACCAAAAGCGCGACCCAGTGATGCTCCCTCTCATGGGCTCCTCGCCCGCAGTTCCCACGCCGTGAAGCCCCTGCCCCCAGCGACCCCGACCTGAACCCAACAATCCCTCCCCCTCCCCTCCGGCCCCCTCGCTGCGGTGGTTGGCCCGCTGCTGCTGTCGTGTGGTGCCCCGCTGCTGATGCTGCGGTGAATCGCTGCGGCCGTCAGAGGCTGTGGCGCCTCCGCCGCCCCTCCACCGGCCTGCTGGTGTACGGCCTGGCGGTCTGCCCCCGCGGCGCCGACTTCACAGACGCGCTGCACACCCGGCAGGGGGGAGCACCCGCGCGGGTGCTGTGCCCGGTGGCGTCACACCCCCGTCCCGCTGGGGGCGACGGCGACAGCGACGACCCCGCGGCGGGTAGCGACCCGGGCAGCCAGGACAGCGTGGGAGCTGCCTGGGTGCGGTGCGAGGAGCTGACGCCGCTGCAGTGGTTCAGGCAGGAAGCCCAGGCCGCGTTCAAGGCGACGAACAAATGGCAGGAGCGGGTGGCTGTGGCATTGCTGCCCTCCGAGAGCGGCGCGAGCAGGGTGGGTGAGGGGCCGCTGTGGAAGCTGGTTTAACTCCAGACCTAATTGCCGGGCACCTGCCGCCTGCCACTCCTCTGACCTACCCACCCAGCACTGCGCTGCCACAGAGCTCCGACCCACCCACCCAGCCAGCATGCGTTCCTGCCGGCAGGCCCCTCTGCGCCGCTTGTCCCTGCCATGAGCGGCGTCCTTCGGTCGGTCCACTACGGTTCCTCTCTAGGCACACACACACACACACACCAGGCGCCCGAACCCCTGCAGGAGGCCGACGGGCACAGGTGGGTCAAGTACCGGACCTGGATGAACAACATGCTGGCTGGGGCCGTCGAAGGTGGTGGAGAGGCAGGCAGCAGGCGGGAGCAGGCAGTGACCGCCGCCGCCAACACCACCGCCGCCGCCGCCAACACCACCGCCGCCGCCATCAACACCACTGCCGCCACCACCAGGATCACCGCCGCCACCAGGATCACCGCCGCCGCCAGCGACACCGCCAGCGACCGGGGGCTTGCCGAACCCGCTGGGGGCGTCAGTGAGCAAGAGGCGCCCGCTGCGGCCGGGGGCTCTGCACCGCCGCCGCTGTCGCTGGCGTCTGTTCAGCAGCTGTGGCGCAAACGCCCTGCCTGCCCCGCTGCGGCCCTGGCCGAAGAGGCGCTTAGGCGCCTCACGCAGCAGCTAACCGGGCGGAATGCACCGGTGCGTCCAAAGGAGGGGGGTTGATACGAGGATCCGCGAAGGAAGGGGGGACGACCGGGTGACACGACATGGGAGACTGCGGGCGGGAACTAGCCGGCAAATCGTTGTCAGACACGTGTCCCGAGTGTTCATGCCGGGGAATTTGGGTTGGCTATCGAGCAACCAGTGGGTGCGTCCTGTCGACGATGACCTACCTGGAGGAAAAGGAACGTAACTACTTTGCATTAGCACTTGGGTTATACATGGGGTAACGAGGGGGCCAGGCCGGGATGTGGTGGTGCGAGACGCGGAGGAGCCCGGCTAGTTCCCAGCCCGTGTGCAGACCGTTACCGTGGAGACGAGGCACGTTACCAAGCTGCACCGACTAGCGTCCATTTCCGGCGTGTGGCTCGAACCGTGCCGGCCTGGCTACTGAGATACCGCGGCGACACCAGCAGCAGCGCCCGCAAGCCTACAGCCGAAAAACAAGCATGCGCGAGGACAGTTCCGATGTACCCCGAAAGGGGTCGTGCGATCCACCCGGCCAGGGCGTAGGGTGGATATCGACGTCCGTCATCGCGAAGCATGCGGGAGGGGGAGCGGCAGCAGGCGTCAGGACGCGCGTGAGACACCGGGGGGGGCAGGCAGCGAAAGGGAGTTGCAGGGGCCAAAGCAACGAAGAGTCCGAGGCGGCGCGGTAAAATAGACGGAACCGATGGTCGGTCCGCAGGATACGGCCAGCGGGGTAGGGCAGCGGGCGGTCCGGCGGGTGCAGGGGCCGTAGCCACGAAGGGTCCGAGGAAGGCGCAAACTTGGGGGTTTTGGCTTAATACGGCAGGAGTGGGCGGCAACCAACCATTGGGCAGTGATCCAGGGGGGGCTCGCGGCTTCGGGAGGCTGACGAACCACGTGATGGGTTTCGGGGCTGCCGTAGAGGACTACACAGGCTCTGCCGCCTTGACCCGCCCCTGTGCTCTGTGCCCCACCACGTACACTGCCGTACGCTGCAGGTGGTGGTGCGGGTCCGCTGCTCAAACAGGCCCAAGGTGTACGAGCACGGCATCGCCTTCTGCCCCGGCAAGGCCTGGTACAACGACAGCTCCGTGGGTCGCTGCAAGAGGCTCGGCACCAATGTGCGCGTGCTGTACTCGGCAGACTGGGCAGCTAGCACACGTGACGCACCAGCGGGAGGCGCTGGTGCAGCCCCCGCTGGTGGGGCCTCCAGCTCTGGCGGGGCAGGCGCCGCACTGCCTGGCGCCGCCGCCGCGCCCAGCACGGACGTGCAGGTGCTGCTGCCCGCGGACTTCTTCCACGTGGCTCCGGAGCAGGAGCGCAAGACCTACCACTGGACCAACTTCGTGCAGGTGCTGGTCGGGAGCAACACGGCGGCAGCACGGGCCGGCGACTCCCCGACTTGCGCGGAACGGGTGAGTGGCTTCCACGGCGCGTCCTAACTCGGGTAGCGGACCCCGGTCCTCTGCCGCCGACGCCAAACCAGTAGGACGACGTTCTGGGTGCTGCTGCTCAGGCACCCGCACTTGAGCACCCGCACTTGAGCACTACGAGTGCTGGCCGTTGGGTTGGCTTGCTGCTGCTTGATCGGGACGGCCAAAAACCACCATGTGCACACGCATGCGCAAACCAGGTCCATCCGTTGTGCTTCGCATGTGTCCCCACCACAGCCCCGACACATGCAGCGCAATGCCTTTCCGTTATGTTGTTCCCCAACCCCCAACCCGTTTCACAGAGGGAGGTTTGGCTGGCCTATGCCAGCTGGGTGAAGGGCCTGCCAGAGCAGAATGATGATGGCGGCGGCGATTGAGACGATGCCCTTGCACTCACTGCCGGGCGCTGATGCGGCCGGAAAAGGTATACGTATATGAATGGTTGTTGTGTGATTATGCAGTTATCCTTCAGGGCAAGCTGTAGAAAGAACAGCTTGAGTCCGAGTCTGCTCAGTTGGGCCCAGTTGGCTCATCTGGAAATGTATGTAGCATTTGCGGGCGGGGCAGCTGGACCTGTAGCGAATGTTTGTGACCCCCGCCGGCAGGATATGATTCGCGAAGGTTTGCTTGTTAGGAGGCGCACTAAGCACTTCACTAGGCGCAGGTGGCACCCGGCCTTGTGGCCTGTGGTTGGGCTAGGAGCGGTACCCAGGGGCTGATGGAGTCCTGTCTGGGGCGCTAGGCATGGAGGGAGGGGCGCCAGGCAGGTTGTCAAAAGGCCGCACCGTGAGCCGCCCCTGCAGATCTGGCTGGGACGGGAGGGCAGGGGGCCACGTGGCGGGAGGGCACGTGAACACGTGCAAGGAGCAGGAGGGCACGTGGACGAAAGGCACGTGGGCTACCGGTACGTGCCTGCCGTGTTGTTATGACGGTGGCAGCATCTGAGGACGTCATCGTGTGGTTGCGCTGGGTGGGTGTGGATGTTGGGACCGCGCCTTTCCTGATGTAAGAGCCCGCTCTGCAAATCCTCAGTGCCGACTGACCTGTCAATCCAACCTGGTCGATCGACGCCCCATGCTGGCGCATGTTGCTTGGGGTTGCATATGAGGTTATGGCCCAGCCAGTGCGAGGAGTAGTTGGTGTTTCCCTGCTACGGCTGTTTGTACGTCTGTTTGGATCTCGAGGCCGGGGCGGGTCATCAGCTCAGTGGCTGCTGCAGCGGGCCCCGCAGATGTGCCGCGAGTCACCCCGAGTCACCCCGCTGCTGCTGCTGCTGCTGTTGTGACGGTTACAGTGTGTTCCAGACCAAGAGGTAGAACCATCGGGCGGTGAGCATGGACCCGTGCTGCTGTTGGGACGGAGCCGTTGCGCGGCAGGCTGCTGAGTCGGCGGATGACAGGCAGGCTGCCCGCCTTGATTCGCTGGCGCCTGCTTACGTACCCAAATAGGGGGCGCCTCCCTGAAGTCGAGCCGGCTATTTGCGGCTCGTGTGGTTGTGCCAGGCATCCTGTAGCTGGAGCCATGTGTTCCCTCTTTGCTCTTCAAGCGCCTCAAGCCGCGGAACGCATGCTTTCCCCTCGAGTCCTCCATTGGTAACATACAGTCGCTCAGTCAGCACCTCATTACGACTGCATCCGTGTAGGCAGCCTCCGCAGCACCCAGCACACACACACTGGCCGATTGCTTGCTGGGTGGCCGTGTCTTGAATGCGACGGCACCTGATTCCGAGTAGGTCTGCAGCCCGATGCAACTGATACTGCTGCAACGGTGCCACGCCCCAGCGCCGGAACTTACGTTTCACCGGCATTGGTTACGGAGCCAGGGCATTTGCCTTTCCGCTTGCATGCTGTTGCCGTAACTACAGCGCCTATGTTGCATTTAGGATTGATTGCGTCATGGATTCGGTTTCTACTCGTTTTTTCAACAGCGATGGGGACACAAGTGAATCTCGCGGTTCAGGCCGGGCGCAGGGCCCTTCTGACCAAATCCGTTGGTGCCGCAGAGTACTTAGCGGAAACACGCCTCATCCCTCGGCGTGGTTCTTCTGCTTGGTTGTCTTGGTTGTCTTGGTTGTGTTGATGTATGATGTTCACAATGTAACACACCGCGCTTGAAGAACGCCCGCGGCTCTCTGCTGCGTGAATAGGTCACTAGGTCGACGCAGCCGCAGTCAGCGCCGCCTTTACGCGTACGTTTGGATCTTTGGAACTTGAGACCCTGCAGCTTGGTAACCTGCAGCCCGCCTGCTGGGTCCGTGGGGCTGTGGTGCCGCGCGCCCGCGCCACCCAGCAACAGGTCGAGAGCAGAAGAACCAGTGTTACACCTGGTGTCCACGGCAGGCGAAGCCTGCTGTGGGGCATGACAACGGCTTCGATAGTGACCCGGGGCCTACTGCGTCACCAGGCGTAATTGTTGGATGCGTGGCAGCATCCGGAGTCGTGGCAGCATCCGGGGTCCCGGACGTCCGGTCGGCGCCCCGGGCGAGAGCAACTTACCAGTCAACAGTACCCAGTCCGCGTGCGACCCGAGGCACGTGCTGCATGTTGGGTCCCCACGTCAGGATGGGGAGGGGGAATGGCACGGCAGGCATGTGCAAGGTCGACGGCGCCGTGCCGGTAAAGCGCTGTGGGAGCGTGTGCAGCTAAATAATTAAGGTACTGGGGTCAACATTGCTTTCCTGTTTAGTAAGCATCACCGCGTCTGTTTGCCACATGTGGGACCATTGATGTCGCGTCCCTCGTCCGGTTGCGCGCCCGTCATTTTTCCCCCGACTTTACGAGCGCGTTCATGTGAATACGGTACACTGTATATCGCTTTGTCCACACATTATTTTCTCCGCCGCGGTGGCATACCTTCGTCTGACCGCGCTACGCGCCTTCAGTAGGTGCAGTAGGCTGTAGCCTGCTGTAGGCACCTGGCCTGCAAGCGCACGCGGAAGTGTAACTGCCCGAAAATATGGAATGATGGTAAGAAACATGCGACTTTATTTTGATGATTAGTCCGCTTTTATAGCGTTGCTCACTTGGTCGGCCGTGCAATGCCCGCTCCATTCGCCTCCACATCCCGTTCACTTTCAGTTAGTTCATACGGATCGGGACCGCAGAAATGCCCCGCTTCCTCCCGTATGTGATCCAGTAAATGAATGTAGGCCCTTGTGTTGCAGCAAGCATATGCTTTCCAGCGGTCTTCGCCGCTTTGGGATAGCTGTACGGCACAGATCGAACGAATTTGAATGGCGGACAGCTTCAGCGTCTTCAACAAGTCCGCGTATGCATACGGAGATTACCAAACATTTTCACACGAGGTACTTTTGGTCCGCACTGTTGCTGTCGTTGTTATTGCGTCGGTTGAAGCATATACATTGCCGGACGTTGCCCTCCCAACGTTGCTTCTCCTGAGCGGTATCGACATGACTTCGACCGAGGTATGCTTAACGAATGAAACAACGTTACAGCCGGCCCAGAGAGCTGGACCTTGATGCAAATGCCGCCGCTCGCGCCAACCTGCGTCCCGCCAACTTTGCTTATTACAGAAGCCCTGCGCTGGTGCAAGAATTCCGCATGTACCCGTTGCTGTTGGTATGGCTCGCCTGGCGTTCAGCGCCTACGCCAAGCCGGTCGGGAGCGTTGGCGTAGGTGGCAACGGGTCCTCCACCGTCGCATTCTTTGACAAGTAAGCGCTCGGAGCGGAAGCATGTCTTAAGACGTAGGCGGATACGGCTACCTGCACGGATAGATGACTACATACAGGAGCTGCTGCTGCCGGCACTGCCTGGCAGCACTCGCTGCACTGCCGCGCGCCGGCCTCTCCAGCCACCGCCCCCTTACTCATGTACGTACAGCACCTGGCCTGCGTATCGCCACAGCCGCCGCCCCACACCCCATCCATGTACCCACGTCCATCCATCCAGGGAGTTCGTGTCCGAGACCTTCAGCGAGCGCGGCGGTCTGCTGGAGGTGAAGCTGCTGTCCAGCCTGCAGCCTCAGCACCGCGGCGCCGACCTGCACGCGGTGCTGGCGGTCCAGCTGGGCAGCTTCGGCTCCGGCGACGCCGTCCACGTGGAGGTGCCTCGTTCCGAGTCCAAGTCCAAGGTCATGCAGTTTTTTATCAGGTGCGTAAGTGCCGCTGCCTTTCGTTGGTTGCTTGCAACGGCCGCCCGGCAGCAGCGGGCGGGCACAGCAGTACACTGCACGTACCCATCGTGCGTCGCCGCCCGCTTGTGACAATGCATCGATCAATCACGGCAAGCCACAGTAACATCTGTCCGCGGCAAAGTGCGTAGCGGCAGCTGCCATGGACATCTATCCGCGTCAAAGCAGCAGCAGCTGCCATGCCTGCCGGCGACCGACGCCGTCTGGACTATAACGGCCCGCCGCCCCAGCTTTCGTTGCACCGCCAAACGACAGCTGCTTACTTTCGCTCGCACCTCCTGCGGCTGCTCACCTACCCACCTACCTACCTACCTACCCACCCACGGTTATAACTCATTACTTGCGTTCAAAACGGCAGACCCGCCAGGTACGTACGCACACCCGCCACGTCGTCGTCCCGACCTACCTGCATGCTGCAACACATGCATGTGCGTACCGCCGCCTCCACCGCCGCCGCAGGGACACGGATGCCGACAGCCTCCTTGTCGAGTTCCACGACAAGGTCCACGAGAACTCCTGCGGCAGGCTGACACTCTCGCTGAGCGACCCAGACATCCCGCACCTGCCCCTGGGCGGCTTCAAGACAGTATCGGTCGCAGTGGAAGCACCCGCCAGCGATGGGCAACCTGGAGGTGTGGTCAAGGGCACGGGTAGGTGTTTACTTGCGCAAACAGCCAGGAGCGAGGACGTATGATGACCAGCAGGCGCGGCCACTCCGGCACGGCAAGTAAGGTGCTTAGGACTGCGTCGCTCGCCGCTGACGACCCGGTGGACCTATCTATCCAGATAGCTAGCTACCGCCGACGGCGCGATGGACTCGCTGGCTGCATGTTACGTATGTGCCCACACGCGTAGTTCCAGATGCATTATCGTTAGTGGCCCGAATCCCCGCGCGGTGAGATCAGTAGTAATCGAACCGTTACAGTGGACCGCTGCAGGCCGTTCGTCCCAAAAACGGTAGGTAGAGGCAAGGACTGTGTTGTATCTGTCCTGGGATGTATCATGAAAGATGGTTCTGCCTTCCATCTGCTCGCGAGACCTTTTCTGTTAAGGTCATGATACAACAAATGGTATCGGTATCATGAAAGATGGTTCTGTCTTCCATCTGCTCGCGAGACCTTTTCTGTTAAGGTCATGATACAACAGACTGACTCTGAAGGAGACACTGCTGGGATTAAACAGAAACCATACGGCTGAGTTAGTTGCGGCAAGCCATCAGCAGACCCGACAAAGGGCCTAGCTAGCATATATAGGACCGATTGACATACAGCCGAGGTGCCACAGCTTTTATCAGCCAGCCAGGTGCGTGCGTGTAGCCTGTCGGCAGCAGGGTTAAGTGCCACGCACTTATACATGTTCTTTGGTCTGCGCCAGCCCTCTCAGTTGCCTCCAGCAGAGCAACAGTTACCTCTGCGTGCTGCTGCTCCGCACGCACAGCAGCAGATGGGATTACGCAGCCGCCGCCCCGGCAGCTAGTTACCGAATTGTGGTCCCGCGAAGGCGAGCCGGCGGCGGATACACACCAGCCTGGCTGGGACCTGTAACAATTCCTACACCAGCCCTCCCCCTTCCCTATATTACCCTCCCAACCGACCCCCCTACCCCCCTGCAGTTCTCCTATCATGCCGTATGAGGCCCTTCGCGCACTGCCACATTGGCAAGTGCAAATGCAGCAGCCACGGCCACAGCCAGTTCAGTTCGCTGCTAATGGTAAGCACTGCTGCTGAGGGCGGCGGCGAGCCTTCACCCTACTGAGCTTACTTGTGTTCCTAGCATATATATCAGTGTCTGTCCCGCCTCTCCTCTCTCCCTTGTTCAAAGACGTATCATCGCCCCACTATCCAACATTGTGCGGAACGCAGCGGATGCAGGTCATGTGGGCGAAGGCAAGGGCTCAGTTTGCAGGTGCGGGGCCAGGAGGCCGCGAGGTGCTGGTGACTGCGGGTGCTGCACTGCTGCGTTGCAATGCCGCCGAACATGCTGTGCCGAACAACCTACCTCGAAATGAGCGAGGGTTCCCTGCATCGACACCTTGTGCCCGTTCATCCATGCACCTTACAGCTTGTGTCCCTTCATCCATGCATCCATCCACCCGAGGATCTCGCGCTGTTCTTCCCTCCCCGCCGTCTGTCGCTCCGACAGGGAGCTCCGCGAAGGCCTCTGACCACTCCGATAGGGAGCAGCTGACGCCGCCAGCTCAGGGGGCCGCCCAGCAGCCGGCGGAGGACTGCTGGTCGAAGCTGTGTCGCACAGTGGGCGCGACGGAGGAGCAGCTGGTGCCCGTGGCGTTCGTGGACTGCAGGGAGACGGACACGCAGGTAGGTGGGCGGGTGGCAGGTATAGCTTACTGGGGCTTACTCGCGGGGATGGATGCAGCAGTCGCGTGTTGCCGCCCTGCAACGACACCAGGCGGTCCATCTCCAAGCATGGCGTGTCCGCCACCTCGCCCACTCGGGACGCCCCCCACACACCACCCCGCTCCTGCCGCTTGCGGCGGGTTTGTCGATATTACGGATAACGCCTCAATATTATTGGAGCCGGTCTACTGGGGCTGCTGGTGATAAGCGGGCCGCATTGTTAATAATGGCGTTCAGCCGCCCCTTTGCGGTGTCCTCCGGATGGACTCTTTTCGTCCTTGGTCGTAACCTCGTTGTGTTACCGTGCCTCGGCTCGGGCAGTTTCTTTTTCGCCTGCGCTGGACGACTCTATCCCTCCTCATGGCCAGGAGCCCACCATGACACGTGATCGCGCTGCTTCATGCGTCACCACCGTTAGACACATCCCCCATGGCGCCCGCAGGTGTGGCTGCACCGAAACAAGGAGAGCGGCAGTGTGGTGGTGGCCTTCCGGGGCACCGAGCAGGTGGGTGGTGGTGGCTGCCCTTCCGGGTCGCCGAGCAGATGGGCGCGTGCGAGGCAGCTAGCGCCCGTCACAGCATTGTCGCGCCCAACACGCATTCTGGGGCGAGGAGCACCACTGACCGCGCGCCGCCTCGCTTGGAGGTAATCGGTGAGCCATCGATCGCCTGCGGGGCAGGCTGAAGCTAATACACATATGGGCCGCTCATTCAATGTGCACCTGCTGTTGGAGTGATGTGCTGCGGGGCGATGAGGGATGCGCTGACTGCGTACACGGTACAACAGATCGGCAGGCCACCAAATGCTACCCGATATTGCTTGATGGGTTTTAGTCGAGATGACATTTTTGCTACCCGATATTGCTTGATTGGAATAAGTATAGATGACATATTTTACTCAGTAACTCTAAACATAACGCTGCATCCGTACGTACGACTGCAGAACAAGTTCCGGGACTGGCTAACGGACGTCGCCGCCAAGGTGGTAGACGCCCGGCTGCTGGAGCCCGACCACCCGTACCAGCCGTCGCCAGTCCCATTCAGCGATCCCAACAACGGCAGCGGCAAGCAGCGGCGCAGCGGGGCCGAATCGGTGAGCGGCTGTCTATCAAGTCGCGATCGACATGGATGGGGGGTAGGGATAAGGGTTGAATTCACAATGGAGGCTTGGTGTATCCTTATATATGTACGGTATTGGGTACTTGAGCGCCTGTAGTGCACGTGAGTCGCCAGCAGTTAGCGTATGTGCGGCACGGCCACCCAGCTGCGGATGCGTGCCCGTCTGCCTACCGGTCCGTCCTGCCTTGGGAGCCACGGAGGGCGCGGGACCGGGGAAAGAGGGAGCCATCGGGCGCGGCCAAGGTGGTAGTAGTACTTTTGTACATGGTGGTAGTAGTACTCGACACGTGGTGGTGGCGTGGTGAAAGGTTCAACCACTTCCTTGGTCGGCCTGCCGGTTGCCGTATGTGTGTTCGGAGCAGGTCCTGGCACATAAGCTAGGGCTTGCTAAGGGCGGACTGCCTTTCCTGCCCTACCCTACCTGCCTGCCCTGCCTACCTGCCCTACCACCCTACCTGTTGATATTGATGCGTGCGCCTGCCTTTCGCGATCCCTCTCAAACCGTTTCCCTAAACCGCGCGGGGTCCTTGTTTCCGTTAGCCTAGGCACCGCAGCCGGAGTCCACAGAGCCGCCGGGGGCCGCCACTGGACCGCCAGTTTTCGTTTTCTCGAACCCAACTTCTCCAGCATGCATCCCCAAACGTGTGTATCAAACGATTTTATTCGGCTTCCTAGATAGTCCACGGGGTTTCCTCAACCCTCTCTCCCTCGCTCGCTCGCTCGTGTCCCGCAGGTCCTCGTCCACAAAGGCTTCCTGCGGGCGTACGAGAGCGTACGCGGCACCGTGCGCTCCCTCGTGAATGCCATGACCGCCGGCCCGGACCAGCAGCACTACACCGTCACCTTCACGGGGCACTCGCTGGGAGGCGCGCTGGCGACGTTGGCAGCGTACGACATGGCAGTTCGGAGAAAGGAGAGGTACGCAGCAGCCGCCCGCGTGCGATGGTGGGGCCGCGTGCAGAGGAGCCCGTGGCCCGTGGCCCACTTTGCCTCCGACACTGGCGTGTATGTACGTATCCAGTTGCCTTGCAGGACTGACCTACGACAGCTCGTTTAGCTAAACCTCCCGACCAACCAAGTAACCGACCAAGCAACCTGTCCTAACGCGCGCAGTGGCGGCGGCCATGAACACGTCAAGGCCTACACCTTCGGCAGCCCCCGGGTGGGCAACTTGCGATTCATGGACGCATTCAACGACCTGGTGCAGGAGGCCTGGCGGGTCTCGACTGCCCACGACTTTGTCGCCAGGTATGTTGTTGTAACGGTTACAGTGGGTTTCAGACCAAGAGGTAGAACCATCGGGCACATCGCCCGGTACGGCAGTACGGCTGGCGTTGTCGCCCGACGATGCGGCCCCGTGGAACAACGATGCGGCCCCCAACGTCCGGTCGTATTTTCTAAGCTTACACCGCCTGGCCCGGCGCCTCGCTCGCTCGCGCAGGGTGCCTGACGGCAGATCCACGTACTACCATGTCGGCCGGCACTGGGAGCTGGGGACGCAGGTGGGCGGACGGATGTGGGCCCACCGGCTGATGCGTGACACACCGGGTGTGTTGCGAAATGTGCCGGGGTGCGTGGTGTGGTTGGTTCGGACCCGAATCGATGGCCGGACGGCCAACTGCGTCCGGAAGGACACCCCCCGTCCCCTAGCGGGGTGCACTCGCTCGCGTTACCCAACGTGCACCCACCCTACTGCACAGTTCATCACATGCTGCCGTCCTTGATGCATATACGGTTGCGTGTTTGGCCCCACCCACCGCCGTGTCCCCAACCCAGTTCTCCAGCATGCACCTCAAAACGTCTGTTCTAAACGGTATTTTCTGGCATCCACGGTCTTCCTCGAAACCCACCGCTTGGCCGGCCCCCTCTACCTCTCAGAAGAACGAGGGCGGCTGCGCGATCGTGGGCAGAGAGGCCGACGAGGGGCTGTTCCGGCGGGCGGTTCTGACCAACATGTTCAGCTGGCAGTTCTGGCGCAACCTGGCGTCCGAGCTGAAGGCGCACATGGGGGGCCACTACCACACGGCACTGGAGAAGGCCGCCACGTCCATGCTGGCAGCAGCGGCAACCAGCAGCAGCAAGGACCTGGCCCATCAGCAGGTATGTCCGGGTTGCAGCAGGTAGCCGGGTGGGGTCCCGGTGGTGTCAATGGTCCTGCCTGCTGGCCTCATGTGTGGGCACTCTCCACCGTGCAAAGGTACCTTCCGTTCGGTCATAGCGTGCGTGGTCTGTTGCACGATTTAAATTCTTCAAAATCATGTCGTACACTCTGCACTCCCAATCGATCCACCGCAGGTCAAGAAGGCTGACGTGCTAGCTCCGGCCAGTTAGCAGGATGACCAGCTAGCGGCTGTAGCAGGATGGCTGCCGCGCTGCTCAGGAAGGGTGGCCATGGGTCGGCACAGACTCGGCCAGTCCCAGCAGCGAGACTGCCATGTTTCATTTGCGTTTCGGTGTCGAAGCCAGGTCGCAGTACGGCCTCAGTATGCGTCCAGGGTCCACTCGTGGCTGCCAGTGTGGGTGCGATCTTTGCGGGGGGGGGGGTGCAAAACAAACTCGTTTACACGACGTGAGCCGTGTGGTTGGCACATAGACTTCGGACGCCTGGTTGCACTCGCGTTCTGGCGCACTTGGCGCAAATGGCTCGTAGGCGGCCTGTTACTTGGGGGGGCGGATGGTACCGGCTTCCTTTTCGTCTTCATGCAGGCGAGCCCCATGCGCTAATGCCCCGCGGTGTGGGCCGGTGCCTTACTTGCATTTGTCGTGTGTGCCCGTATGTGTCTGTACGTGTGGGTTTACGTCTTTGCCTTTCCTGCTTAACTAATTGCCGTTTTCATTGGCTGCATGTCCTGTGACCTGCCGGAGGATCGCTTTTGCTGGAAGAGGCTTCCGCATGCTGCTTCGTACGTTCTGCGGTGCCATGGCAAGGTTGCTCGTCCATCATCCGCTCGACCCACCGTATTCTGCGGTTCCTGCAACGAATACAAAGCCATGGAGCCCGAGGCTCCGTGGTCCCTGCCCTCTTGTTGTGACCTCGTAATGGGGTCGTCGTACATCTGTCCGGCTGCTCGCAGCGCAGTCCCTGCGCTCCGTCGTCTCTCGTCTTACGCCCTCTCTGGTACTGGATGCTGGAACTTGGGCGCGCTCTGGTGCTCGGCGGCGCTGGTGCCTCTGATGGTTATTGTAACGGTTACAGTGGGTTCCAGACCAAGAGCTAGAACCATCGGGCACATCGCCTGACACTGAGAAAGACGGAGGAAACAAAGACCGACATGCACCGGAACAAAGGCAAACCATCAGAGTACCAAATCGACAGGCCGTAGGCACACAGAGCAGCAGCCAGTACCCCAGGGGGAATTTGCACTAGAGGCTCCCCTATCAGGAAGTGACCACCAACCAACCTAACAGCCCAGCACCCGACGAACCATTGAAGCGCCGCAACGATGCAATCATCAGGACCAGCCGCCTCTCATCCCAACAGGCACGGACCCCTAGCAGGGCTCAACGCGCATATACAGCCAGAAAGTATGAAGCACGGGAAACCCCGCTCCCCAAGACAACCCGAGCCGATCACGAATCCACCAGTACCTCAGCCGGTCCCCCGCACACAAGGCGACTGGCGACAACCCGCAAGAAAGGATGCCGAGGCCCCACTGCATCCCAGCCTTTCTGGGGAAGCCCCAACGCAGCAAAGCCCCTCAGAAGGGCCCAAAACTCGACCACCCCACGGCGAATGGCACGATTCAGAAGACCACTTCCCGGAGTAAGAGGGGGACCACCAGCACCCGCCCTTTTCAAGGCCGCGGCCACCTCCATGGCAGTAATAGCCGCCAGGACTACTACATCCCAGACGCAGGGCTGTACCCCGGGAGGTACTTGCACCCACCAAACTTACGCCCGTGTCACCCCTGATGGTGGCTGGCCCTCACTCCGGGCCGCGCCACCTCAACTCGCTGTGCCTCGCTGAAGGCTCACTGCTCGTGGCCGTGACCACGCTGAAGGCTCGCTTTTTGTGGAAGCACTGGCCTCGACGACTCGGTTTTGGTGACCACACTGCAGGCTTGGTGTTGGTGGCTTGTGTTTGGACACGCATTCCCCCTTTGGCGCGCTTCTTTTTCCCGTGAGCTGTGTAGCGGCCTGGCCTCTTGGCCCTCCCGGTTGCGCTCTCGCGCATCGCTGCAGGTTGTTGCTGGTGGCTCGTGTTGGACACACATTCCCTATTCGGCGCGGGTCTTTTTCCTGCGGCTTTTGTAGCGGCCTGGCCTCTTGGCCCAGCTTGGCCCTCACGGTTGTGCTCTCGCGCATCGCTGCAGGCTTGGTGTTTGTGGCTCGTGTTGGACACGCTTTCCTTACTCGGCGAGGCTCTTTCGCGCTTGTAGTCGCTTTCTGTTTACTGCCGGCGTCGGTCGGGTGTCTTTCCCGACCGGTGAGGGGTGTTTGACTTTGTGGCCTGGCCCATGGGGCCCTCCCGGTTTTGCTTTCGCGCTTGTAGGTGTTCCGCCGCCCCTGCGGCCCCTCACACCCCCTCTCCTTGTAGGAGCGAGAGTGCTTTGGAGGTCTTCCGTAAGGGCAGGGCATGTAGCTGCCCTACCTTGGCCAACGCCAGGCCCGGTCAGATGATGTATCACTCTGGGTGTGTTAGCATGTTAGCAAGTCCACAATTTCCATGTTGTCCCATTGACAGCTTTCCAGACGCAGGCGCGCGATATGCGCCAATGTTTTCCATACATGCTAAAACTTAGCTAAAAGTCGATGTTGACCAAAAATGGAACAAAATCGGGGATCTTGGAGGGCGGAACCGTCCGTTGATGCGGTCGACGCTCCTTTACCTTGCAATGCAATCGCTGGGGCCTCCAGGGCCGCGCCTTCGTTCGCTTTTCTTTTTTCTCCCCCGTCGCTTTCTATATTCATTTTGTTTGATAACTACCAACCCGGCATTTTCGTATAATCCAATGCGGGCGGGGAACACTGCCGCCAGCAGGCGTACTAACAACCTGCAACGTCCCTGGTGGTTTGGTCGGTTGCCATACGTGCAGTACGAGTGCAGTGTCGTATGCGGCCTTTCAACCTCTGCAAAGATGCCGCGTTCAGCCAGGAGCGACAGGAGCCCAGCCGCAAGAACTACTTCGCGGTGAGCACGTACGCGTACACATGCTTGCTTGCGCGGTTGCCGGTTGCATCCAGTTAGTTCGCGCCAAATACAGGTACGTGGTCTCGCAAGTGCAGCTCGTATCATTTGAAAGAGACACATTACTTACGTTTGAAACCTCACTCGAGTGGACATACCTCAATAGCAAATTCGTATTAGTGTTATCCGTTGCTTACTTCCCCCATGTGCGCTTGCTACCTATCTAATGCATCTCACTCCTACTCCCTCTATCCCTCTCGCTCGCTCTCGCTCCCTCCCATCCACTCCCTCTTCCACTCCCACTCCCACTCTCTCGCTCCCTCCCTCTCTCACTCTCTCACTCTCACTCCCACTCTCCGTCCCTCTCGCTCTCTCCCTAGCATATGTTAAGATTGCTTCGTTTGCGCTCCGTACGTCAGTGCGAATGTTAGGAGCACGATGTGTATGCGTGTGTCCCGTCCCATGCCGCGCACTATCGCGAAGCCCAACCAACCAAGCAACTCCCCGCCGCAGCCAAGGTGACGCCACTCACCCACCCGCCCACCTGCCATTCGCTGCCCCCGCAGAGCTTTTGGGGCTGGCTCACAGCAGGTGGATGCGGGTGGGCTAGGGAGGGTTGTACGCAAGGAGTTATTGGGGGTAGGTTGGGTGATGTCGGGGTGCGTGGGTAGCTGGAGTGAGCCACTCACTCAGCGCCAGTAGGTACATACATGCAGCAGGCGCTGCGGGTATGTATGTATGTATGTACACTGCTGGCGGGCTCACCTGCTGCAGCTGCCTGCTTACACTTGCTGCGGCAGGGGCGCGGGTCCAAAATAATAAAACACGCTCTCCGCCGCGGTCGGTGTCAATCTCAGCCAAGTATATATGCCACCGGTACGCGTTGATTGGTGATGCTCCTAGCTACGCACCCGCCCAGCTATGTCTTGAATGCACCGCCGCACCGCCGCTTCCTGGCTCCATCCCCTGCGCGGACCTCCCTCCCTCCCTCCACCTGACCTCACTGATTGGTGCGGTCGCTCGGTGGTTTTAAGGTTCTGTCAACGACGTCGCCGACAACCAGAATCAGCGCGGGCGTCCGGCGGCGGAAGGGGCGGGCCTTTGGGAGGAGCTATGCAGGACAGTGCACGGAGCAGCAGACGCGGGGTTGGTGCCCGTGGCCTTTGTGGACTGCAAGGAGACGGACACGCAGGTGGGTGGGCGGGTGGCGCCCGAGCAAGGCGCGATGAGTGCGTGGGGGAAGTGAGGGTCTTGGAGGCATGGATGGCGGCGGGGCTTAGCGAGCTGCTGGATGGCTGGCCACCTATCTAGGAGGCGGGCCCGAAAGGGGTGTATGTACCGCTGGGCTGTCGTACCGCCTCGATCTATCGGCGGTAATCTCCAAGCAATGGATGATACACATGCATTGACCACGACACCGATTCGGTCGCCCTGTCGACACGCACGGCCCTAGTCCGCCGCCATCATCATCATCATCTTACCGGCGGTAACCAACAGCAGACTGTTTGTGTGCATGTCTTTGCGTATGGATGGCTGCACCTACCGCAGGTGTGGCTGCACCGCAACAAGGACAGCAAGGAGGTTGTGGTGGCCTTCCGAGGCACCGAACCGGTGGGTAGTGCTGGATGCCGCCCGCCGGCGGCCCGCCCCGCAGCCGCGTTGTCGTGCACTCACGTGTCCCGTCCGTGTCAGTGCACTCACACGCACGTCCGCATGCTGGATGAGCCCATAGCTCTTTGGCTTTGCGTTGTTGAGGCAGACCGTACGTGAAGCGGTGCACTAGGTTACCCCGTATGTAAATACGCGTCGTCGCTCGACACGGTCTTGGAGGGGAGGTTGCATGCCGTCCGTTGTATCTACCGTATAATTGCGCCCCCATGCATGCCGGTATGTACCTGCCTACGTGCTGCAAAGCCTGTGCCACAATTGTATTATTATTATTATTATTATTACATTACGCCGGCACTAGGCCTGGCATGTTGTTAAGGGGGCGGGGCGGTGAGGGCATCAGTACACCCTATACGCTCGCGCCACCAGTACCAATCCACCTCATATCGCTAAGGCCCACGCCACATTATCGCTGTGGAACACGACCAGTTAGTGCAACTCGCCGGAGGCTGGTGCTCCTGCCACATCCCTAACTCATATTTGTATCAATTTTTGAGATTCAAGCGCTCTCCGGAAACCGGTCTTCCGCCAGCTCCATGTCCAGCATGCCGCCATGCTTGGTATATTTGAGTGTACTTGATGGTTGAGCCACCCGTAGGACGCTCACGCTCCCGTCTCTGGCCTAAGCCCCAACACTTCATACTAGAGTTAGTCCTCCCTAACCACACCGATGGCTATTGGCTGCCCGCACCATCGGGATCGGCGGCAGGATTCGAACCTGCATCTCCTGTGCCGCACCTTGTGGGAATAGAACCTGGGATCTCCCAGGCCACAAGGATTGGATTTTTCGGGCTCTCCCAATTGAGCTACACCGATTGCCACAATTGTACGTTGTTTGCATCGTTGCGGCGCTTCATTGGTTCGTCGGGTGATGGGTTGTTAGGTTGGCCTGCATGGGGCCGTGTCCTGCCGTCGCTTGTGCTGACTTTGCATGATGCTGTTTGCCTGCTGTTGCCCGTACCCGACCTTGGTTCCGTGTCTCTTCCGCAGTGCTTTCCCGCCGGGATAAGGGCGGGTGCCGCCTGTCGTGCGGCCACTGTAACGCGGTCTCTCTCTCTCTCTGTTAGGTTGGTTGGTGGCCAGTTCCTGATAGGGGAGCCTCTAGTGCAGATTCCCCCTGGGGTGCTGGCTGCTGCTCAGTGTGCCTACAGCCTGTCGCTTTGGTGTTCTGGTGGTTTGCCTTTGTTCCGGTGCATGTCGGTCTTTGCTTCCTCCGTCCTTTTCAGTGTCAGGCGATGCGCCCGATGGTTCTACCTCTTGGTCTGGAACCCACTGTAATCGTTACAACAACTGTACGACGCTACGACAAACGGTTGTGCATCGCTGTGCGGCCCCCACCCACCCATACCACATACGTCTACAGCTCAAGTCGAAGGACTGGGAGACCGACATTCAAGCTGCGCTCGTCAGCGATTCCGAGCTGGCGCCCGAGCACAAGAACCACCCGGCCAAGCCAGAGCACGGCCCATATGAGGTGGGTGGGAAGGCCGCTGGAAGAGGCGCGTGAGACCCGGCATCTAAGCTTATTAAGCAGTTAAAGGTTTGATAGGCAGTTGGTGACCAACCAACTCGCTCGTGCTTGGACGACATACATGCACGAGAAGGCGCGCAGCTGGCGCTGCGTGTTCACCCATACATACATCACGCGCGCGCTGGCGACGTTGGCATCGTATGACATGGCGGCGCGGAAGTGGGAGGACAGGTGCGGCCTCCCCCGCCGCCCAGCTCTAATGCCGTCATTTGCTTGTATGCGTCTTTCATAGACGACACGCGCCGCACATACATCCATGCACGCAGCAACAGACCTGACCGTGTACGCCCTCCGCTCAAACCGCGCGCCACGCTTGATTTTCTAGCCATTTATTTGTGGCCGTTCAGTTTCCGCGTGCCATACCTGTCTCTGCTGACGACATCCTGCGGCACGTTCTTCCACCTTCCTTCTCATGTCCATCCGTCAGTGCTCAAAAGGACGAGGGCCATCAGCAGCCCCGCACGGCAACATCGTTGATTGAGCAGGTGAAGGCCTACACCTACGGCAGCCCCCGGGTGGGCAGCTTGCACTTCATGAACCGATACAATGCGTTGGTGTCAGACGCCTGGCGCGTCTCCAATGCCCAGGACCTGGTCGCCAGGTGCGTGCCGCTCGCTTTGGAGCGTAGAGGTGACGCTGACCCCGGGGGCACGTTTCCTGGGGGCAAGTTTCCTGGGAACACGTTTCCTGGGGGCAGTTTCCTGGGGGCATGTTTCCTGGGGGCACGTCTCCTGGGGGCATGTTTCCTGGGGGCACGTTTCCTGGGGTCACGTTTCCTGGGGGCACGTTTCCTGGGGGCACGTCTCCTGGGGGCACGTTTCCTGGGGGCACGTTTCCTGGGGGCAAGTTTCCTGGGGGCAAGTTTCCCGGGGGCAAGTTTCCTGGCGGCAAGTTTCCTGGGGACACGTTTCCAGGGGACACGTTTCCTGGGGGCAAGTATCCTGGGGGCACGTTTCCTGGGGGCACGTTTCCTGGGGGCACGTTACCTGGGGGCAAGCTTCCTGGGGGCAAGTTTCCTGGGGGCAAGTTTCCTGGGGGCAAGTTTCCCGGGGGCAAGTTTCCTGGGGGCAAGTTTCCTGGGGGCAAGTTTCCTAGGGGCAAGTTTCCTGGCGGCAAGTATCCTGGCGGCAAGCCCGGCACCATTCGCTGTATGTGGGGCTGGTTGCTCAGCGCCTTCAACACTCCCGCCCACACGACACCGCTGCTGCCGGGCGGCTGTTTGCCCCCCCCCTGCCCCCCAGGGTACCTGACCGCTGGCTGAAGGAGGGAGCTTCCGACGAGTACGTCTACTACCATGTCGGCAAGCACTGGGAGCTAGGCCCGCAGGTGGGTGGGTGGGTGGGTGGGTGGGGAGCCAGTGCTGTCGGTGTATGCCGGGGAAGGTGCGCATCACAACATCAAGCCGCCGGAGGGGGGGGGAAGCCAAAACAGCCTCCAGCAGCCAACTCCAACCGATTTCCCGCCGGAGCACGCAGCGCCCCCTTCCACACCACGCACCCGCCACACCCCACTGCCTCTCACCTCTCAAATGTAGGGGCCCGCCCCGAAGGCTGTGTGCCACGGTAAGGCAGCGGACAGCGACCAGAGCAAGAGGACGGGCTGGGATAGCCTGCGCAAGACGTCGTTCTACATATGGTTCATGGGCACCGTCGTTGCCCACCTGGGCAGCCACTACCTCGCCAGCATCAAGACGGCGGTGACGCTGGCCCTCAGCCAGCAGTCCTAGCACAGGTGCGGTGGCTGCGAGTAAGACGTCCACGTACGGGACCCTCACGCTGTCGTGGGGGTAGGTGCTGGGGGGGGGGGTGACCTGCGGTGAGCTGCGGTCGGTGCTCGCGGTGGAAGTGGGCGTGCGAGCGGGGGCCTGAGGTGGGGCCGGAGGTGGGTTGCTTTGCTCCGCCCAGGCTGTGGCTCGAAGTGGATGAGGAAGCAAGGAGCGCATACCTCGCCGTGATGCGCTGCTGGTGATGGACCTGCTGTCGGGCGCATGGTGGCGGCAACAACAGCTCCATTACTCCGATCCAATCGTATGTTTTTATTATATTGCCTGCACGTCTTGACTCACATTTATATGTGGGCATGCACATACAACGTATGGATTGGGCCCTCGGCAGGTGTCTGTGTGACCGCCTGACCGTGTGACCGGCAAGCAATTAATCGGTTTGACAGGTTGGACTCGCGAGGTAGGTGCTGTCAGGGCCCTACCTTGCACGACCCGGGGATGTCTTATGCTGTGACCAATGCAAATAAAGCGGTATGTACATATGAGGCGTTGGACGTATAAGCTGAGGGCAGCTGAGGGGCAGCCAGGTACACTATCCACAGTAGCGGCCAGCAGCTGTCGTACGTTGTGTGTTTATAATAGCTGGCCCGGTGTAGCCCGGTGGCTCGGCTATTTAGCTGGTGCTGATGGTTTGATTCTTTTCCTTTTCAATAAGCCGTCGACGGACCATACCCACGGGTTTCTTGGTAGTCAAGCCAAGTACTTAGTCGCTGCTCTCCGTTTCCTATGTCGTGTAACCGGGTCTTCTCGCTACCCCGCCCACTGTAGTCCTCCTTGCTGGCGTTAGTACAGTAGGTTTCCAAATGGGCTCCAGACTAAAATGTGGAGCCATCTAACGAGGCGCGTCGCCCGGATTCGCATCCTTGATCTTATGCCTCCCATCCAGTTGCGCGATGGTGGGTGCATCACCGCTTCACCAGGTGGACGACGGATGACAGCGGGCTGCTGCCAGGAGGGGGGAGCCACCAGGGGGCTGCTGCCAGGAGGACTGCATCTAGGGTTCACTGTACGGCGTCGCGGCCTCAGGAGCCCGTCAATAATGAGCGAGTTCAATCAACCGGCCAGCCCTCGACGCACACATCTGCACACGCACGCACACATCTGCACACGCACGCACCGCCACTACCCAGCCGGCCAGCTAGCCAGCGGCCCCACCCAGCAGCCAGCCAGCTCCAGCGAGTCTGACCCCTGCTCGCGGAATTCCGACCCGCTCAACCCGCTTCGACCCGCTTCGTTGCTTTGTGTGTGTCACCACACCCTGAGAATTCCGGAAGCCCAGGGTGCGCCGACGGCCGCACCCTGGGCCCACTCCGACACCTCTCGATACCCAGCCAGCAGCTGTGTGGCCCCCTTGATGCCCCTCCCCCCCCCTTCCTGTGGCGGCGATGACTACACCTCCATGGGGCGATTGGCAAAGTTCGAGTGACCTCACGACAGAGCACGACCTCACCTCCGTGCCCACCTAGCTGGAGCTTACATGAAGGGGCATTGAACCGTCAGCGTCTGCTGTTGCGTGCATGCTCCGGCACGGGGGAGCGACATACATACCGCTCATATCGTCATAGCTCAAACACACCGGAGGCGCCATTCAGAGACCCAGCGGCTGCACCCACCCCAGCTAACGGTGCGCGACACGAGGTGTCCGTAGCTGGACCTCGCGCCTGCCCGCCACCCCCGCACGCACACCGTGTGCCCTCGTGCTGTCACGGGCGCTGCTGCTGCCGTCCCAACCTCCCCGTACCCCTCCTCCGTCATACCGAACCCTACTTCCCCCTCCTTGCCGGCCCCGGACCGAGCCCACGTGCCCCCCCCCCCGCGGCCCCGCCTTCGCTCCTCACTCATCTCCGCCGTGTGCTCGCTGTACCCGTCGGTGTCTTCCCCGCTATCTTCCCCGCCGCTGGTGCCGACCCGACTGCTGCAGGGGGCCCCTGCTGCAGCCGCTGCTGCTCTCGCGGCAGAAGCACCAGCTCCCGCGGAATGTGCGGCGCCGCCTCGTCCCACGGCCCGCTGATCTTGGCCTTGAACTTGTGCGCACGAACCAGCGCCGCCGGCACCGCGAACGTGATCGCCGCCACCACCACCAGGAAGGCCGCCGCCGCCGCCGGTGAGGCCACCAGCAGCAGGCCGGCCGCCGCCGCCACCATCACGGCGGTGAGCACCACGTGGCCGGCAGCTGAGCGGCGCCTTACGTGGCGCCTGGCGTACGGCGACAGCAGGAATAGCTCCAGGGAGAGGAGGACGTGTGCAAACTGGTGCGCACAGGAGCGTACAGCATCCGGGCAGGGCGCGTACGGTAGGTGAGTAGGTGGGTAGGTCCATCTCGGCTTCAGCACCTTGCGCACCGACGGAGGACATGCGAACGGAACGACGCCCCCTCGCACCTTGGCCGCCCCCCGCCCCTCCCCCCCGCCCTCTCTCCCCCCTGCGTCTCTCCCCCTCCCCCCTGGGTCCCTCCCTCTTCCCCCGGGGTCCCTCCCTCTCACCACTTGCAGCTCCGACCCCATCCTACTGGCCAGCAGCACCGCCGCCATCACGCCGCACCCCAGCGACAGCGCCCCCGTTAGCCGCTCTGTGACACCGCTTGCGTTGACGAACCTGTTGATGGCGGCGGCGGCGGCGGCGGGGCGGCAGTGGCGGCAGTGGTGGCAGTGGTGGCAGTGGCGACGGTGGCGGCAGTGGGAGCAGTGGCGGCAGTGGCGGCAGTGGCGGCGGTGGCGGCGGTGGCGGCAGTGGGGGCAGTGGCGGCAGTGGGGGCAGTGGCGACGGTGGCGGCGGTGGCGGCAGTGGCGGCAGTGGCGGCGGTGGCGGCGGTGGCGGCAGTGGCGGCGGTGGCGGCGGTGGCGGCAGTGGCGGCAGTGGCGGCAGTGGCGGCAGTGGCGGCAGTGGCGGCAGTGGCGGCAGTGGCGGCAGTGGCGGCAGTGGCCGCAGTGGGGGCAGTGGCGGCAGTGGCGGCGGTGGCGGCAGTGGGGGCAGTGGCGGCAGTGGCCGCAGTGGGGGCAGTGGCGGCAGTGGCGGCGGTGGCGGCAGTGGCGGCAGTGGCGGCGGTGGCGGCAGTGGCGGCAGTGGTGGCAGTGGCGGCGGTGGCGGCGGTGGCGGCAGTGGTGGCGGTGGGAGCAGTGGCGGCAGTTGCGGCAGTTGCGGCAGTTGTGGCGGTGGCGGTGGTGGCGGCAGTGGCGGCAATGGTGGCAGTAGCGGCAGTGGTGACAGCGGTGGCAGTGGGGGCAGTGAGGGCAGTGGCTTCAGTGGGGGCAATGGCGGCAGTGGCGGCCCCTTTCCCTCCTGCGCTGCCTCCCACCCTCCCAGCCTGCACCCCCCCCCAGCCCGCCTGCACCTCTCATCCCACCTCCCTCGCCCCACCCACCCGTAGTCGCACAGCGCCAGGTGCGCCATAAGGCCCCCCGCCGCCAGAGCCACCACCGAGTCGGTGCTCACAGTCGCCGCCAGGGAGCGGAGCAGCGGGGACATGCCGTACACGCCTGCGGCCGGGAGGGTAGGTCGGGAGGGTAGGTCGGGAGGGTAGGTCGGGAGGGTAGGTCGGTGCGGAGCTGCCGGTACTGGCGGTTACGGTGTGTTGTGCTGTCCTGTGTGGTGTGGCATTAGGGGGTACGACGGCGGAAGGAGCGCCGCCGTATATAGCTGTGTGTATCCGTGTGTGTAGCACCACCACAGCCCCCCCCCACCCCACAGCTCCCAGCCCGCCGCACCCCGTCCACTCACCTCCCACCAGCAGGAGGCACTGCCGGACGCCACGAGCCTGGAGGGACGCGAGGGACGGCGGGGCCGGGGTAAGCAGCGCCGCAGGGACGAGGTCCATGGAGCACCCCACGTGCCGTACCTCGCTACCTCGCCCCCCGTCACCGCAATGAAGGCCCGGGGCACCCGCCCAACCAAAACCCACAAGGCCCTTAACGCCACTCGCGCTGTCCGCCCCAGTGTCAGCGGCTCCGTCCAAGGTGTCGGTGGCGCCGTCGACGCGGCATTACCGATGGCACCCTGCCTAACACCACCTGGCACTACCTAGCACCACCTAGCACCACCTAGCACCACCTAGCACCACCTAGCACCACCTAGCACCACCTGGCACCACCTAGCACCACCTAGCACCACCTACCTACCTACCAACCAACCAGCAGCAGCAGGGGGGGAGGACTCCTCATCGCACACGGGCTCACCAGTGAACCCCCCAGCAGGTGACCGCCCAGCAGCGCGCAAGTGGCGTATCCTGCGCAGCAGCAGTGTCGTACATTTCGTACACATCGTACAGCGGTGAAGCGAGCGGAGTGATGATGCTGTTCGTGACCCATGCCTTACGAGGAGGCGAGAGAGCATCGGTGGCGCGCTCGTTCTGCACCCAGCTGCCGCCTCACAGCACTCTTGATCGCGGAAGTTGCGCCCCTCCCCCCTCCACACACACTCATGTTTCGTGCTTCCTATGCCCATGCCTCCATCCGGTCCTACCCCGCCACCCAGGGCCCCAGGGTCCGCCAAGCCCCAAGGTCCGCCACCCAGGGCCCCAAGGTCCGCCACCCAAGGCCCCAAGGTCCGCTACCCAGGGCCCCAAGGTCACCCTAACCGTCCTGACCGCCCGACCCAGCGCCACACACCCAGCGCCAGCATCACGCCGCACGCCGCCAGCAGCTGCTGCGCGCCCAGCCGCCCCGCCCCCAGGTGCAGCGGCACCACTGCGGCCGCCGCCACACAGCTCAGCTGCTGAGTCACAGCCGCGGAGGCCAGGGCCACCGGCCAGTAGCTGCGAGGCGGCACCGCGGCATTTACGACCTGCCTTGCCGTGTGATGTGGTGCGGTGAGGTTGGCGCAAGGGGGTCGGGGGAGGGGGCCGGCAGGGGAAGAG
Source organism: Yamagishiella unicocca (assembly GCA_003116995.1). Lineage (NCBI taxonomy): Eukaryota > Viridiplantae > Chlorophyta > Chlorophyceae > Chlamydomonadales > Volvocaceae > Yamagishiella > Yamagishiella unicocca. The sequence continues at coordinate 179,855 of BDSL01000129.1, read as the reverse complement.
GGAGGGGGCACGGGCCAGGAGGCAGCAGGGGGGCGCGGTCAAGGCTAGTTGGGTTTCGAGGAAGACCCGTGGATGCGAGGAAAACTAGGTGGGTTGGGGGCGACGAAGGAGGGCGCTTACGGGAGTGGGTAGCATGCTGCCCCCCTAGGTCCCACTGTTGCCTGCCTCGTGCGTGCTTTTTAGTTGCGATAATGAAGGGCGGGGTAGACGCCCTTTTACACCAGGCCAGCGTTCAGGCGGTAGCGCTGAACATTTCAAGGAATCGGTACCGATACGTTCCAAACGCTGCGCGCAGTAAAGAGCGCGCGGATTGTGACGGGCCGAAACGGCACGAATCGCATCGCAACGCACCAGGTGCTGCAAGAAAGTACTATCCGTGTGGTTGTCCGGTAATGGTTGCCTCTCCCATAACACCTTACGCCACGAGTCGACCACTTCGGCCCCGTTGCTCGCCGATTCTGCTGTCGACATGACAACGTCAGGTCCAACATTCAGGTTGGCTCATCAATGCTGATACCTAAGAACCATGCGAACATACTCTATATGGAGGAAACAAGTATGGGAACCCAAGTGCGCAGCGAGTTGGTTGTGACAGGTGAAATAAGTTATAATAATGGGTCCCTAAAAGCGACACGTCGATAACTAGCGCACTTCCAAGATTTTACCCAAAACATAGCAGTCGCCCCAGCCGCTGAGCACTGCGGAGTACGGCAGTCCCAGTGAGCCGGTAAGTTGGAAATACTGGAAATACGAATGGGAGCATGCTCCGATTCAGCCTGAATTCAGCCTACGAGCATACTCCCACCTAACCAGCCACGGAGGGTGTCCGCCCTGCAGCTGTCCAGTCGATCACGGAAGTACGCAACACCCCACTTTTGGGCCGGGCCCACAAGTTAAAAATGAGGTGCACAACGGGGTCCATGTGGCGCAGTTGCAGGTATGTGATGAGGACGTCAAACCATATGTGCACACAGGTGATGTTCTTCTCATCCATCGAGCCGTTGAAGTGCTTCATGGCCACCCGTTCATCAAGAGGGTAACGCACGTGGTACGGTAGCAGGTGCGCTGCAGGTGCGGCCGGTGACGCAGTGGTCCCCAACGCTGTGCTGGAGAGCCCTGCTCTGCTAGGGTAGCACGCCCTGCTCTGCTAGGGTAGTAAGCCCATCCACTGGCGCCCACCGGTTGTGTTCAACCGCACCTAGTCCCGCGTTGAGGACATCCCCAATGCCCGAACCACCCGTCTGCTGATTGGCCAGGTGCTGGTCAATGCCCGTGTAGAACTCGGACACACCCTCCGCTCGCCAGGGCTGCACATCCGGTTGCAACGTTGGCAAGCATCACGATCTCCTCCATCGTGAGGCCGTCTTGATGAACGGCCGCCAGGTCGGCATTGATGTGGTCAAACATATACAGTGTATAGGATTGCGAGCCAGCCATCGGTGCCAGTTTGTGAAAACCCGGATCTGTGCAGTGGGTTTTCACGAGGCTGCTGTGAATGCGGTTGTGGCGAGCATGCATTCTCAGCGCCAACTGACTGCTGCTTGCGGCCAGCACCAGGCTTGATCGTCTTCCAGGCGTTGGGCTGCTCTTCGGCAACCTCTCCCGGTGCCTCCATATCGGCCTCCTCGGAGGCAGAGAGTTCCATGTTGTAGTAACTGTTACGCGTAGGCTTCTCGGTACGAGAAGGCGGGTTCTTGGACGAAGTAGTGTAGTTGTATTTGTCGTACCCATCGAAGTGGTATATCGCTCCTTGGAAGTCTCTTTACGGCTATTCGCCGTGTTGTGACCTTCGGTTCATCTTTTGTTCCCGCCTCTCCCACCCTGTTTTTCGGCGCGCGCTGCGCGCGCGCCCCCAACCACTGAGCCTGGACCGCTCGGTGGTTGAGAGCCTAGGTCACGGCCGGCCACTGATCCAACTTAAATAATGGTCTGGGTTTTTCGGTGTTTTTGTTGTAACGGTTACAGTAAAAGTTCGGTGTTGTAGCAATTGGTCGCAGTAAAAGTAGCTGTTGGGTAATTGTGCCGTTAGGGCTCGGTTAGCCGCCGGTGGCATCGCCGCTGGGGTTTCCTTTACCGGTAGTGTTATTACAGTGTAACGAATGAGGACAAGAAGGTGGGTTCCATGTTGTTCACTGGCAGATTCCGATTTCAGTTACCGCCGCCAAAAGCTCTGCAAGCTGCTCGTGAGGACATGGTGGTTTCACTTGCCGCCGCCAGAAGCTCCGCAAGCTGCTGTGGCGCTCCACTGGTTCGTCGGTTGCTGGTCTTCAAGGTTGGTTGGTGGTCGGTTCCTAATAGGGGAGCCTATAGCGCAAATCCCCCCTGGGGTGCTGGCTGCTGCTGCCTTGCCTCTGGGCTGTCGGCTGGTGTTGTTGTAATCGTTACAGTGGGCTCCAGACCTGAAAAGGTAGAGCCATCGGGCGCATCGCCTGACACTGAAAAAGACAAGGAAAGCAGAGAAAACCGACGGTTCCGAAAGACAAACCACCCAGAGCCTCACAACCGAGAGCCCAGAGGAAACAGCAAGCACCAATACACAGGGGGAGGTTGCGCTGATGGCTCCCCTGCACATGGCCCATGCATCCCAAGCAGACCCCCGAATGGAGAGACAGCAGCACGCCTCGGCAACACAATCGGCAACTCCCCCCCCAAGATCCCGAAAACGTCCCACACCCGAAACAGGCCGATGCCCATAGCGAGACGGGAAGAAACAATGGTACTTAATACCATCAACCAGTTGAGGTCAACACCAACAGCAGTCTCTAGAAAAAGGCAGACCGGCAACACGCCCGAATGACTGAGCCGTGGCGCAACCTTCGCCTGCAATACGGAAACCACTTCAGTATGCAACGCCAGGTAGCTTTGCAGGACTTGCGTAGGCTGCGTACTGGCACCGGCTGCGGCATGCGCGAGAGACACCAGAGCCGACGAAGCTGTGTCGGCGAAAGCTACCAGAGTCCAGAGAAATGCTGAAAGAAGACCACAAAGTAGGATACAGCCCTGCAGGACTGATCAGGTAGAGCGACGACCGAAGCCGCCGCTGAGAGGCCATCATTGGCGAAGTTGATACCTCGCAACGAAGGGCGTGGGTGACCACCAGGCTAGCTGGACAGCCACAGGATACTCAGCGCAGGCACTCTGCAAAGCCACCGTGACGAGCCAGTATGGCCGCGGCGAGCGAAGGTGTGAACCAGATTGCTGCGAGCTGGATGGGATCCGACCGGTGCCGAAAGTTCCCGGGCGATGCGGGAGCTCCTCCTCCACGTACCAGACGACACCGCCATTCCATCCTCCTGAACTCCCATCTAGACGACCGGCAACAGCAAGCAGCTCCCATCTGGCCCCATGCACCGACGCTCGCGCGCCCCCTAAGGGGTCACGTGGTGCGAGTTTCCGCAGTATGAGTATACTATTATGAGTATGGTGTTGTGGTGTTTTGCCTTTGTTCCGGTGCATCTCGGTATCTGTCTCTTTCGTCTCCTTCAGTGCCAGGCGATGCCTCGTCAGGACGAAATGTTGTGCGCCGCTACTCCAGAGTTTTCGGGCGTCATGAATCGTTTCCATCGTTGCCTGAGTATCTTGGACGCTTTCGTGATGCTTGGACCCACGTTGCCCTGCCCGACAATATGGAACTTGCTTATTTGCAAAAGGGTTTGATTTTCGACCTATGCCCGACCTGCTGATTGGTAGATGCTAACGGTAAAGTGTTTACGGATTTCGAGCGTTTGGTCCAGCACTGTGCCAGTGAAGAGATTAAGTTGCGTGCCCGAACCCCGCAGAAGGCCGCTTCACTGCACTTTGCGGCCGCTAAGCCTGGTCGCAACCGCTCCGCATCACGCTCCCGTGATGCAAACAAGCAGGCCAACGGTGAGGACGAGGACGGCTGGGTCAATCACAAGAAGGCCGAGAAATCGTACACTGCCGCAGCATCCGCCCGCGCGCCGAACGCGGCCGCCGCTGCCGCTGAGCCCGAAGCCCCAAGCCGCTGAAAGAAGAGCAAGACTAACGCTGATTTCGAGAACAAGGCCGACGACCGAACCAACATTCGCGGCCCCGAAGGCGTATTCCTCACTTTTTCGGGGTGGGAGTACTAAAGACTTTCGGCCTCTGCACCAAGTGCGGAAAGAAAGGTCACCGTCGCAAGGCTTGCCCGAAATAGGTTGTTGCCCAGCTGCCTCGTGGTTAGCACGCTGGGACTGATGCTCAGATGGCTGATTTTCTGCTTGTACCAATGTCTCAGGCTGTAGCTCCCGTTGTAGGTGTTACTGCAGAAAACGCTGAGCTAGCCCAAGCTAGCCGAGTACCGAACTCAACCGTCGTGCCGTACGGCCGAGTGTGAACTTAGCCTTGTTTGAGATGGGTTTCGCTTTCGTGAGGACGCCATCAGGGGCATTGAACGTATGATAGGACGCTTGATTACTCTTGATGTAGCCGCGAACGATGATGGTTCGAACACTACCGGTATTTGCAAATCCTTCGCTTCACCGAGCCTTTCCTTCCTGTCCACTGATTGTCCTGGCCACACCATGTGTATAAAAGCTCCACAACGCCAGCTCTTTGCATTCTTGGAACATTTTTCGATGTGCAAAGGAAATGACCCGAGCACCGCGGCGTGCCCTGCGGCGTGCATCGTGGTCCCGGCGAGCCGAGGTAAGTTCAGGTGTACTACTACTCTCACCGGAATGCAACTGGATGGTACCTACGTACGCTGCTGGCAGTTGTGCCTACTCGACTCAAAGCTCTGCTGATCTTAACCCGGAACCCACACGAAACACGACCGAACGCGAAGTGGCACACATTCGTGCCCTGTCTCCCATCCTGCGTACGTGTGGCTGTGGTACCCTATCTCCCGCCGCGCACTATGCGTCACCCTAGCTCCTCCGCACTATGCGTCGCCGTGATATTCATGCTTGCCGTATCTGTGGCCCCGTACACAACACTGACGGATGCTTGCCCTATATCTGCACCCTGTGCGCCACCATGCTGATCGCTTACTCGCGTTCACCTCCCAGTCCTCTCACTCCGCGTGCTACAGCCCCGGACACCCACAGCGCCCGCCTCCCCCTGCTGCTGGGAGGCAACAGCACGTGCCACCCAGCCCGGTCGCTGTGTCGTAACCTTTGGGCCTAGCTACATACACTACACATACCCAGATATAGTATACTCATACTGCGGAAACTCGCACCACGTGACCCCTTAGGGGGCGCGCGAGCGTCGGTGCATGGGGCCAGATGGGAGCTGCTTGCTGTTGCCGGTCGTCTAGATGGGAGTTCAGGAGGATGGAATGGCGGTGTCGTCTGGTACGTGGAGGAGGAGCTCCCGCATCGCCCGGGAACTTTCGGCACCGGTCGGATCCCATCCAGCTCGCAGCAATCTGGTTCACACCTTCGCTCGCCGCGGCCATACTGGCTCGTCACGGTGGCTTTGCAGAGTGCCTGCGCTGAGTATCCTGTGGCTGTCCAGCTAGCCTGGTGGTCACCCACGCCCTTCGTTGCGAGGTATCAACTTCGCCAATGATGGCCTCTCAGCGGCGGCTTCGGTCGTCGCTCTACCTGATCAGTCCTGCAGGGCTGTATCCTACTTTGTGGTCTTCTTTCAGCATTTCTCTGGACTCTGGTAGCTTTCGCCGACACAGCTTCGTCGGCTCTGGTGTCTCTCGCGCATGCCGCAGCCGGTGCCAGTACGCAGCCTACGCAAGTCCTGCAAAGCTACCTGGCGTTGCATACTGAAGTGGTTTCCGTATTGCAGGCGAAGGTTGCGCCACGGCTCAGTCATTCGGGCGTGTTGCCGGTCTGCCTTTTTCTAGAGACTGCTGTTGGTGTTGACCTCAACTGGTTGATGGTATTAAGTACCATTGTTTCTTCCCGTCTCGCTATGGGCATCGGCCTGTTTCGGGTGTGGGACGTTTTCGGGATCTTGGGGGGGGAGTTATCCGATTGTGTTGCCGAGGCGTGCTGCTGTCTCTCCATTCGGGGGTCTGCTTGGGATGCATGGGCCATGTGCAGGGGAGCCATCAGCGCAACCTCCCCCTGTGTATTGGTGCTTGCTGTTTCCTCTGGGCTCTCGGTTGTGAGGCTCTGGGTGGTTTGTCTTTCGGAACCGTCGGTTTTCTCTGCTTTCCTTGTCTTTTTCAGTGTCAGGCGATGCGCCCGATGGCTCTACCTTTTCAGGTCTGGAGCCCACTGTAACGATTACAACAACTATGCACACCTGCTGCCCATACACGGATCGTTCAGCGGCCGTACGTGTTTGATGCCCAAATGGCCCGCTGGTTATGGTAAATCACGAGATTGCCGTCGTCCTGCACGATGAGGTACGCACCAGGGTGGCCGTACGTTCCGGACGACCAGACAGCCTCCCGACAGGCATTGTAGGACACGAGGTTGCCGTCATCTTGCATGATGGTCTTGACCACGCCCCTGTTCCACATCTGGTTAGCCCAGATGGGATCACTCCCCTTGTACAGCACCAGGTGCGAGTCTGCACGAATGGAAGGATGTGTGGTCACGCAGGGCGATGGCTGTGGGTTCATGATGAATATTGTAACAACGGCAATGCCAGGACGGTATGCGACGGTTGTAAGCTGGGGTGAGTACACCTCCCGTTGAGCCCTGCTGCGGTCCGTGCTTTACGGGATGAGAGGCGACTGGTCCTGATGCTTGCATCGTTGCGGCGCTTCACTGGTTCGTCGGTTGCTGGGCTGTTAGGTTGGTTGGTGGTCGGTTCCTGATATAAAGGGGGGCCTCTAGTGCAAATTCCCCCTGGGGTACTGGCTGCTGCTCTGTGTGCCTACGGCCTGTCGATTTGGTGTTCTGCTGGTGGTTTGCCTTTGTTCCGGTGCACGTCGGTCTTTGTTTCCTCCGTCTATCTTTCTCAGTGTCAGGCGATGTGCCCGATTGGTCTGGAACCCACTGTAACCGTTACAACAGCAACAACAACCTCCCGATGGCTCTACTTTCTGGTCTAGAACCCACTGTAACAGTTACTATTACTATTACTGGAACCCACTGTAACCGTTACAACAACTATTACCGCGTGTATACTGTCCAGACAGGGCCCGCGACGGTCGCAGTAGGTCCGGGATCTATCGATGACGGGAGCGAGGAAAGGCTGGGGACAGCGTGACATAGAGGCGGTCGGCGCAAGGAATCGATAGGAGCATGGTGGGAGCATGGTGAGAGCATGGTAGTGATCAGAACATGCTCCCAAGCACAACTAACGGTGGGCTAGATACGGGCCCACAGAGGGCCCGCGACTGTCACATTAGGTCAGGCCTTCTCGGAGGAAGGGTTTGGGATTGGCAAGATCGTCCGTTTGCGAGGAATCGATGGGAGCGTGGTTGGAGCGTGGTGGCTGGTTGTTGTAGCGGTTACAGTGGATTCCAGACCAAGAGGTAGAACCATCGGTAGAACCATTCTGTGGGGTTTGCTGCGTTGGGGCGCCCCAGGAAGGGTTTGGCTGCAGTGGGGCCTATCTAGGCACCCTTGTTTGCGGGTAGTCTCCGGTCGCCTTACTTGTGTGTGAGGGACCGGCTGACGTGCTTGTGGATTCACGATCGGCCCGGGTTGGAGGGGGGCAGGTGTTTTCCCTTACTTCTTGTTTTCCGTGTCCGCGGGGCGTGCCCTGCTTGGGGTTCGCGCTTTTTGGGATGAGAGGCGGGCGGTTACTCTATCTGCTTGTATTTTAGCGGCGCTCCACTGCGTGGTTCGTCGGTTAGTCGCTGGTCTGCTAGGTTGGTTGGTGGTCCATTCCTGATAGGGAAGCCTATAGCGCAAATGGGGTGCTGCTGGCTGCTCGCTGCTGTTTTGCATCTGGCTGGTGTTGGGTTGGTTTGCCTTTGTTCCGGTGCACTTCGGTTTCTGTCTCTTTCGTCTCCTTCATCAGTGTCAGGCGATGTGCCGGACCAATGGTTCTACCTTTTGGCCCGGAACCCACTGTAACTGTTACTACTACCCTACATTTTCATGCTTTTGTCCCACTGTAGTAACATACGTACGAGCGCGGCATCCTACCTAGTGCCGCACACATACGCACCGCCAGTATGGCACAGCGTGTGGGTAGCAGCATACATATTTTACACAAAGGGCGGGGAGGAGAGACAGGCTTACCCGATTGCTGGCAAAGGTAGTAACGCCCGTTCTGGCTCCAGATCTTAGCGTCCTCGGCGGAGACGAGGCACTGGCCTCCCAACAGAACGTCGCCGCGGTTTGGGTGTATTGCAACTGCAGGGCCAAGCCGGCGGGTTCATCCACACATGGTTATTGAGACAAGGGCTCGGTCCTGTTTTAAGTCTTAAGTGATGGCGGGTGACGGTGATAATGACACCCGCTAGCTCGCTTGGTGGGGCTCTATCTGGTGAGATCGATCAAGTAGTAGTAACTGTTACAGTGGGCCTCAAACCAGAAGGTAGCGAGAGCCATCATGCGCGTCGTCTGCTGCTGAGGTTAAGTGTTACCTACCCGCCGCACCCCGGGGCGCGGAGCGCGAGGGAGGCTCGACGTTGGTTCGGAAGTGGCCCTCCACGTTGCCAGCTGGGGCGTACTGAAACACGTAAAAGCGCTGGCCATTGACCTGGCCGATGCTGATACCGATTCGCTGGGTGCCCTTCCACACCAGCTGCGTGAAGTGCCCGGTGGCCATACTGAAGCCCGGCCGGTTAAAGTCATACTGCGCAATTTCGTTATAGAAGGCGATGGTTGCGGCCTCGGCGTCCTCGTGCCCCAAGCCCAGGTTCTCGCCGTAATTGCCACGTGAGTGCTCGAACCTGCCTCTGTTGGCCCACCGCTGCGCGGAGGCAGCGAGATTGTGATCCCAAACTAGGGGCGGGGCGTTGTGGCTCGCACGGTACTGGTTATGGCGCGCCACCGCACGCTGGAGCTCGGACGACATCACTATTCGAGCGAGGTCCGCGGTAGGTAAAGCGGACGTCAAAGATGGATATGGCTTTAATTATTGTCCAGGCAAGTAAGCACGCGGGTGGTTATGACGGTCACGCTGCTGTATCTCTGCCTTTCTACGAGGTCAATCGACGCTGCATGCATTTAATCTGCCACGGGCGCGGTGGACGAAGCAGTACGGTTTGTCGTTTCTGTGGGAGCACTTTAGTGCATGTGCATGTCCGCATAAGCTGCATTGTGCAGTGCCACGCTGCGTTCTGCCAGTTTCAATCGCGACTTGTGGCGCTTTATTGCTGTCAATCTGGCAATGTGTTGTTGCCCACCTTCGCCCGCCTTTTCGCATGCATGGCCTTCGCACCATCCGCAATTCGCGTGCACGGGCACCTATTCCCCTGGCAACTGCGCCCTCACTCTTTATGCTGCCTTATGTGCGACCAGTCACCGCATTTGACCGACCTTTGGTCAGTCGCCCGACAAAAACCAGTTGGATCGCCGAAGGTGTAAATGGTCCAACCGCGACGTTGCCCACCCCTAGCTTTCTTTTTCGTAAGTCAGCCGCCTGAAAAATCGTGGGTCAGCAGGCGCCCGGAAGATGAAGCTGCAGTTGCGCGACTCCCAATGCGCAATCGCGCAATCCAGAGCGCTAGGTGCAACATGGCCCAAATGCGGTAGCAATCGCGATTACACATATATTTCTTCGTTTGTCCAGCCCTGCATAAGTAACATCATAACTGCGTCCGCTGCCTTGCGCATCCACGTCGCTCGCTGACTTGTGTTAACGGCCTCATTGCGGCCTCATACATCATTTCCTTGCTTCGCTCTCCTTTTCCTGCAATACCCGCCTGATGATACCCTCATGACCAACGCTCGTCATGTTCCTACCTCCGCCCCCTGCCGTGGCGCCCCCTCAGGCCCCCCCCTGCTGCCATGGATGGCCCTTTACCTCAAGGACCGATCTAGAAGCAGCACCACTATTATCCAAGTCATTTAGCCTCTAGTTGCTTAGGCAAGTGGTGTATCATTTCTACATCCTAGCTCAGCATTCGCGTTCTGTTTCGTCAGACTCGGTTACATCCGGCGCTCCGGCGATTTCTCCTGTTGTCTGTTACAACCCTGCTGCCTCCTATTCAGGCCTCCACTCCTGGCTGGTGGTCAGATCCTGGAGCTGGCGCTACGAACCAGTCCGATCGCTGATGCACGGGCGCGAAGTGGGAGGGCTGCGGGAGACCCATGCCAAGTAAGGCCCCGTGCGGCCTTCGTAAGTTCGGGTCTGGGAGTACTGTAGTAGCGGGAGCTCGGCGCGATACAGTAAAGGCTTGCATTTTGACACGCTACGACTCCGTCCAAATTTGAGCACCTCGGCTTGGTGTTAGGATAGGGCTTCATCAACCGGCCAATGCCTTAGTTCCACTATTTCCGGCTTCAGTGGCTCGGGACGACAGAGCAGCGCTAGCAGACAGCAGAGCGCACAAATTGCAGTAGAAGTACCAGTACCGCGGGCGTGAGCTGGCTTCTTATTAGTTAGCTGTGAAGATACCCGATACTGATTAGTTGAAGGTTTCATTGCCATGGAATTTATCTTTTGGTGGGCTCAATCAAGATGCGCACACCAGAAATACGAAAATAAGTGATATGGCTGGAGGCGTTGCCTTGAGCAACGCTCACATTCCAAGAGGTATATGAGCGTTGATCAACATCAACACTCTACGTACACGGACTTGTTTTGTCACCCTTCCCCTCCATTTCGTGCGAGTTGCCCATTTCGTTCTGCGGCGGGTGCCTGGCGGCCGCCGTGAAGTCGACTGACTGTGCTGTTGCATCTTGGCTGCTGCTGTTTGATTGGGCAGGGTGGCGTCTTTGTGCCTTCCGAGGCTTTCCTGTGCGTGCGCTCCGGGGCGTCTGCTGGGTATCACCCCCGGCTGTCGTATGGTGAGGCCCGGCATGGGCCCCTCACCGTGTCCTGGGTTCACCCGGGCTTGGGGACACTGTAACAGCTGTTGGGGTTTGTCAATGCGTGGGAAGAGTGGTGCTGCTGCCCGGAAGGGGCTCCGAAAGTAACATTACTTAGCTACCGATCACCACGCACCCTTTGACGTATTTGAAAACGCAACCACACCTCAACCGAAGGCAAGCTCGCTGGATTGATTTTATCGAACCGTTCCATTTCGACTGGGAATACCGCCCCGGCCGTCTGAACGTAGTTGCGGACGATTTGTCGCGCCATCCAGGCTATCTAGCTAGCGCTGCCGTGTTCGACGCTCGAAAACCGCTTCCTTGATACAGCTGTCACGACACAGCGAGTAACCATCACAGCGCGTGCAGAGTGCGTTAGTTGCCGTACTCTAAGGGCATGTGCTGCTCCCCGCGGTTAGCGTTGTTTAGTAGATGTGGTTACATTGCTTTAATTGCCGGTAATTACGGTAGTTATATAAGTGCTGTCGTTTCAGTTGGATGCGATTCTTCGGTTGGCTCACTCGTCCTGCGTGCACAGCACGCTGTGTGTCGCGACACAGCGTATTGGTGCGGCTACGCGCCACGACGCTTGGTTTTCAGATCCACGACACGCCGCCCCTCTGACTATAACCCCCGAAGGTTATTATTTGACTACTGTTGATGAATTCTCTGACCGCGTTGAGGTGCCCATCACGAAACCCTCGATGGAACGCAGTCTCTCGGATGGTTTGGCTGGACATCCCGGCCAGAAATGAACCCTGGAGTTAATAACTCGTACGTTTCGGTGGCCTTCCCTCATTGCGGATGCCGTGTGGAGGACTTCGTTGCTTAGTGCAACAGCTGCCAACGTACCAAGGGTGCCTCCGGTCGTACGCCAGGATTCTTGCGCCCCTACTGCAAGGATCGAGTCTCAAAGTTCGAGTCTGCGAGCTCGCGCGGCAGGTCGACGGACTGCCCAGCGCAGCCCTTCGCGATGGTCCTCCATAGCTGCGACAATAAAGCAGCTCAAGTTCTTGCCTGGCGCAGAGCTGTCGCGCCAGTCCTTCAGTACTTTCAGGAACTGGCCACCAACCAACCTAACAGCCCAGCATCCGACAAACCAGTGAAGCGCCGCAACGATACAAACATCGGAACCAGCCACCTCTCATCCCATAAGGCACGGACCCCTAGTAGGTGTATGTTAAGGCTTCGGGACAACGGCAGAACCTGGGTAAGGTTGAGCTACGGCCAGTAGGCGTCGAGGGCCCTAGCCTTCACGCAGTGGGAGGGTTGAAGGTCGTGCAGTCGGCCACGGCTCTAAATTTGCCGTTTACGGGCGTCGGGGTGCCCCCGGTGATGGACTGGGAGGCACAATCAGGGGGACAAGGTGTTAACTAGGTTTTCACGGATCGCAAGGCTACGCCTGTCGACGTTTGGCCGGGCTACGGCAGCCGCAGCATATGGGATGCACCTTATCACCTCGCACATGGAGCATGCATGGGGGCCTACCCCCAGACACTGTGGTGGAAGGGCTAGAGCGGGCGGCGGCGAGCGCGAAGCTCATGGACCGGGATTTAGCCCCAGCTGCTCGGGAGCGCCGAGCGACAGGTGTTCCACGGCGGCTGCTGGTCGGGCACCCATCCCTCGGGGGCTTCGGGGCCGTTGCCCTCAAGGAGCACGTACGGGCGCGCTGGGCTAGCTGGTTTGCATTGGCAATGGGGGAACCCCAGGAGCGCCGGCCTCCGTGGGTCATGTGCCTAAGCACCTACCTACCGAGGAAACCTCAGCCACCAAAACAACCCGGACCGATCATGAATCCACCAATACCTCAGCCGGTCCTCCGCACACAAGGCGACTGGCGACAACCCGTCAAAAAAAGATGCCGAGGTCCCACTGCATCCCAGCCTTCCTGGGAAAGCCCCAACGAAGCAAAGCCCCTCAGTGCCCAAAACTCCACCACCCCACGGCGAATGGCACGATCCAGGAAACCACTTCCCGTGCCCAGTGCAAGCTCCCCCTGGTGTGCTGCTCTTTTGGCCTACGGCCTGTCGATTGGTGTTCTGGTGGTTTGCCTTTGTCCCAGTGCACGTCGGTCTCTGTCTTCGTCAGCGTCAGGCGATGTGCCCGATGGTTCTACCTCTTGGTCTGGAACCCACTGTAACCGTTACAACAAGCAGCAGCAGCAGCAGTCGAGAACCAGTAAATCTGCGAGGCTCTCTGTTTCTTTGTAACGATTTTCCGTTTTTACTGCCTCTTGTGTCCTAAATGACCCCACGACCATGAGTATGATTAACCGCGAACCAACAAAAAAGAGCAAAAAACTATGCTCAGCAACGCCGCGTGCGGGCCCCTTACCCGCCAGATAAGCCATGACCGGCTTTGGATCCATTCGCACCTCGACCACCCGTACGCCCCAAAACGAGACACCTTGCGACCCTGAAAGGCGCGCCCAGTGCCAATCTAATGCAAAAGTCGCACCTAAAATCCTCCGTCGAACTCTATAACCGCACACGTCCCCCGGCATACAACTATGCCGCGTCCAGGGCGATCCAGCGAAACCAGGTTCCCGCCCTGAGCGGCCCGACCGCAAGTCCACACCCGCTCGCGCAACTAACGCTGCACTGTGCCTGTCTTCTGATCTTCCCACGAACGACCAGACGCACCCCTTGCGCAGAACATACAGCGAACGCGTCAAGAACCTGCACGCACGCACGACCCTCGCGACTGTGAGCCGCCGCCACCCCGACAACTCGTGCCGCCACGAAGCCCCCAGCCAGGTACGCCGATCTGAGCCGCACACTTTTACAACGTCAAGTGGCCCTTGCTTCAGACCAGAGTATCATGGCTTGCACCGAAACGGCCAAAACGCGTCGCGACGTGCCTTGCCCCTGCGCTGCGCGTAACTGCGTATGTGTTGCTTGGCACCTCGCACACCTCGCATGCCTTTTGCCCACTACGTTTCCTGCTTTTAGGACTTTACCCTACTCCGACGCCCAGATCTTTCCTGTAGTACCTTGACCCTTTCCTTTGCATTTCACCTAGACACTTGAACAACTTGCGGCTCGCGCATGTTTTACATGCGTCACTTACTTGATCGATGACTAAACCCGCGCTTTTCCGTGCGCACCCGGCCCCACCCCGACGAGACTACGTGTCTTAACACCAATTACCACCACCACCACCAGCAGCGGTGTAGTCAAGCTACCCTTGCTTCCTTCGTTCAGGACAGTAGGCGCCCGGGCTTGCTTGCGCCCTACGTCCGCAGCGCGACGTTTAGCTGGAGGCCATTCCATCAGATACACGAAGTACGCTGCGCTTCGTCGCCCAGCCCACGCTACTGCGAATGGGTTCTTGTTGACGCCCTAGCCACACGCCCAACCACACGCCACGCGGCGGAACTATGTAATGTATAAGGTACATAGGAAGGCATAAGGCACATAGGAAAAGGAAAACGCTACACGAGTGTCGTCGTCGTCGCCCTTGCGCCGCTCGACACAAGTACGCATGTCATGATTCCAAGAAAGCCGTAGCCCCCCAGGAAGCTATCACAGCCAGCCACGTACGTGTCCAACAGGAAACTATCGCCAGGTGAAGCCGTGCACGTAAAACCCGAACATCGCCAAAGCCGAGCATGTTTATATGTGGTCCTTACGTACGCACGCCCCGGGTAGTACGGCACGGCAGCTGTAGCGAGCGTCGTCAGCTTCCACGGCCAGCTGGGTGCGTCCCATCCCTATCGCTGCATAGCCTCCAGCCAGCTAGGTACTACAGCACTGCTGCAGCAGCTGCTACTGCGCCCGCGACGGCTACAGCCCTGCTGCTGATGGATGCCCCGGCAGTTCCCGCTGCTGCTGCCGCACCAGCATCTGTCGTACTTCGTTGTTGACGGTCAGCAGCTGCCGTACGACTCCTTGCAGGTCGGTCAGCTGCCCCTCCAGCCTCATCACCTGCGCCCCCAGCCTCTCCACCGCCTCGCCGCCTTCCGCTCCCCCTCCGTTTCCGCCGGCTGCTGCGGTTCGATCAAGTGATCAAGTAAGGCAACGCGCAGCAAGTTACCAAGCGACATCTTGCCCTCCTAAAAACGTCATGCATGTCTTTCAATCGCTCGCTTCGGCGGTTCTTACCGTAGGTGATGTTCCTGGTCAACCCCACATCCTCCAACACTCGTTATCGCTCGCTACCGCCAGCGCCCTCCCGCCCTACCTCGATTTTCCGCCAGCAGGGTGGGTTGATGGTTGTGGTGGTGATGATGGGGCACCAGAGCTGCGGGCGGGCCTCCGAGCAGCGCCGCCCCCGCGTCATGACCGCTACCGTCCGCCCTGGTGACACTGCCGCTGGCGGTACTGGCGGTACTGGCGGTACAGGTGGAGGTGGAGGCGGTGACTGCTGCTGCACCGCTCGGTGGCCACAGCCTGTCCTCCACGCCGTCGATGTGCTCGAGCGAACGAGGGTTGACCCTGAGCACGTGGATGTACGGCACCCACAAGTCGCCTCTGCCGCCGCTGCCGTCAGGGCTGGCGGGGCAGCGGGCATGGGAAGCGGCTTCGCTGCCGTACGACGTCAGCAGCCTCAGGACGGGCAGCGGCAGCACCGTCTCCAGCTCGTCGATCACCTGCAGGTGTACGACGAGCGCAACACGAGTACACACACGCTTTTAAAGCACACACGAAGATCTGCTGCTGTTGTTGGCCGAGCAGCAGCGGCGGCAGCTAGCTAGCTAGCTCGCCATGGATCGAATGCGGCTCTCTTGGTTGGTTCCACGCAAACGATCCATCCATGTGCGTGGGGCGCACTGGCCCTACCCACCCACTTCGGTAGCTGGGTAGGTGGGTGGTGCTGGGTGGGTTTCGAGGAAGACCCGTGGTGCTAGGTGGGTAGGTGGGGCCGAGCGTTCCAAACAAGCGACGTGTCAGTCCTGGAAAATCAGGGCTGTCGTGTTGCCGTGTGGTAGCGAGGGGCCGGAGGAGGTCGGTGGAACCAGCCTAGCACATCATCATCAGCGTCATGGTGCTAGCTGGCGGCTGGAGGTCGCGGCAGTGGCGCCCTCGTGCGGCACCCCACGTGTTGGTTCAACCCGCACCAGCCCGCACACCACCCGGTCAGCCACACCTGCGCCCGGTTCAGTATGAGCGCCACCGCCTCTTGCTCCGAGGCCTGCGGGGTGGGTGATGCGGGTGAGCGGCTGGGCGGGCGGGTGAAGCAGCTGCGTGCTGCTGCTGCTGCTGCTGTATCCACCTGTCTGATGGGGTGGATAGGCGGACGGATGCATGAATGGGTCGATAGCTAGGTTGCGACCACACTGCATGGTTTGCGTGCGTGCGAAACGTCGTGGGAGGCGCCAGCGGCCAGTCCGGGCCCCAGCAGCAGCGGCCAGTAGTAATCGGGCATCCACCTCATTCAGCATCAGTCTGCCGCCGCTGCCTGTAACTCGGGTCCGCCTGGCAGCTGCCGGCAGCTGCGTGTCTGCTCATTCCTGCTCTTCACACGCCGCTAGCGCGCCCGCCCCCCCCCCGGCCCCCCCCTGCATGCCTGCCCCCCCCTCCTGCCCCCCCCCCTCCTGCCCCCCCCCTCCTGCCCCCCCCCCTCCTGCCCCCCCCCCCAGCCCGCCTGCCCGGCCCCCCTCCGCCACCCACCCGCATGAGCGCATTCGTCATGACTCCCGTGAGCAGGCTCATGAGCAGCATGGACACAAGGAACTGGTACACGGTGCACAGAACCACCGCGGCAGCGGGCTGGCGGCTGGCCAGGAGGTCCCGCATGTAGTAGCTGGTGCCGCCCACCTGGGGGCAGGAGGGCAGGGGGCGGGCAGGAGGGCAGGGGGCGGGCAGGAGGGCAGGGGGCGCATGCATGCACGTTCGAGGATGGACACATGGATGAAGGCCCGAAGGGGGCCATCCAGTGTGCTGCCACGCAGCGAGGCCCGCCCCCTCCGGCACGAACACACACACATCGTGACACCAGCTGATACTGACACCAGCTGATACTGACACCAGCTGACAGCGACCGCCCCCTGCCACACCCTCCCGCCCCCTGCCCGCCCCCTGCCCTCCCTCCCTCCCTCCCTCCCGCGCCGCCACTTGCCGCGTAGTTGAGCATCGTGAGCAGCGACAGCGGCAGCGTGTTGAAGCTGTCCGTAGCGGTGTCCTCGCGGAAGATGGTGTAGAAGGCGGCCGCGAAGCCCCACATGAGCAGCAGCAGCACAGCGACGTACCACCCCACCTCGCTCAACACCGTCTGCAAGTGTGTGCGGTGGTGCGGAGAGGGTTGTTCGCACGGCGGGAGGGCGAGCGGGCGGGAAGTAAGACCGGCGGGGGGGGGGGGAGGGGGACAGCCGCGGCGGCTCAGTGGCAGCAGCGGGTTGGGGCGGCTCAGTGGCAGCAGCGGCGGGTTGAGGAGTGGGGAGGCGAACGAAGGCTGGTTCAGCTGGCAGGTGGATGAGGAGTCGGCGTGGGCACGAGGCGGGCGGCACCTCGTGGCTGTGACCTCTCGTGGCTCGTGCGCGCGAGCAGCGACGAGCAGGGGGCCCACTTGCCGGCCATTAGTAAGCGTTGTGATCAAGTGCACGGTACATTTGCAGCTGGCGGCGTGCGTGCAGCGCCCACCTGCTGCCCACCACGTCCCTCCCCTGACCCCCTGTGGACAGCCACACCCCACCCGGTAGGCGGCGGGCTAGCTGAGTAGTAGATTGCACAAATCATGATGGGTGAGGACCTCTTCGGCCAGTACACGCCCACAGCGTACTGCTGCTGCGGCCCCCCTGCCAGTGCAGTGCGCAGTGGCTACCGCGGGCCCGCTAAGTACGGCCCGGCAGGCTCGCAGCGGCTTGCTTGGCGGCACCCCCCCCCCCCCGCGTCACCCCCAGCCACCCCCCCCAGCCACCCCCCCCAGCCACCCCCCCCAGCCACCCCCACCTGCAGTGACCCCATGAAGTCAAAGGTGGTGGACTTGAAGACGCGGCTGAAGAAGGTGAGGCGTACGACAAGCAGTATGGCCTGTACGGCGACCGCCAGCGTGAGCCAGAACGGCCCGTCCGTGAAGATGCCCAGGTGCAGAGCCGTGATGGCCAGCTGGGGGTGGGGGGCCGAGTAGGGGGGGCGAGTAGGGGGGCCGAGTAGGGGGGCGAGTAGGGGGGGCGAGTAGGGGGGGCGAGTAGGGGGGGCGAGGAGGGGGGGCGAGGAGGGGGGCGAGGAGGGGGGGCGAGGAGGGGGGGGTGCATAAGGCCCCGGTTACACGACATGGGTGGTGCAGCTGGCGCACAGTCTTCGGACACCTGGCTGCGGGCGCATGGGGGAGCCCCCCCTGGACCGACTCCCGAGGAACACCTGTGGCAGTCAGCGCCCTGCGGCAGGGAGGCGGCGGCCCGCAGCGGCCGCACCCACGTGTACGACACCAGCAGCGCACTGGACCTGCTGGGTCGGCGAATAGCGGTGCTGCGTCCGGGCGGCTGCACGTGTTTGTTCCTGCTCGTCCATGCTCGTCCACCGGCCTCAGCAACCAGCAGGTGCTGCAGCTGGCGGCTAGGATGCTGCAGGCGAGTGGGGCCCGCGGCTCTTGGCGGCTGCCGAGTGCGCAGTGCAGCGTAGTAGTAGTAGTAGTAGTAGTAGGGGGCTCATCATAGCCATAGTGCGCAGTGCGGCGTAGGAGCACCCTCAGGTTCGGAAACGAGGCGGGCGATTGACGCAGCGGAGGGCGGCGCAGGGCAGGCAGGACGAGGACGCACGTGCAGCCCCGTAGTGCGGTACGTACGTACCTGCATGCCGTACGTGGCGCAGTCCAGCAGGTTCCAGGCGGACAGCCAGCCCGCCAGGCCGTACGCCTGCACCACGCACACCTCAGCGGCAGCGAAGGGCATCATGCCCAGCAGCGCGAGCACCTCGAAACACACGGCGGCGCAGCCCTGAGTGCGGGCACGGGGCGGGGGGGCACAATGGCCGGTTACGCGACATGGATAGGACAGCTGGCACATGGGGGGGCTTGCGAGGAGGCCCGGTTGCACGACATGGACAGGATAGCTGGCGCATTGCCTTCGGACGCATGTGGTTGTGGACGCAAGCTCTGCGGGCGGTGCGTGTTGGGCGGGATGGCACCGAGCTGATGGGGGCAGGTGGCGCGAGGTGCGGGGCGGGGCGGGGCGGGGCATGCAGCGAGGTGGGGCAGCGAGGAAGGGGGAGGCACACCCCCGGGGAGGGACGGAGTGTGCACTCCAGGGTGGGTGGCTGGGTGGCTGGGTGGCTGGGTGGGTGGGCTGGTGGGGCCGTTCACGTGGTGGTCCGCAATGACCCAACTGGCGGGCGGACGACGTACGACAAGACGAGGCAGGACGGACAGGCAAGCAGTATGTGGAGAGTGGGTCCGAATGGATGCCTCCGCAGCGGCGGCGAGCGATCGAGCAGCAGGCCAGGTGGGGCGGAGCAGCAGAGCTCCGCATTTCTCCCCCCTCCCTGCTTCCCCCCCCCTGCTCCCTCTCCCACCGCTGCCCCCCCCCCGCCCACCTTCCATGTGCTCAGCAGCTGCCGGTCCGACAAGGTCGCGTCGCTGCCGTTGAAGAGCAGCATGAAGCACGTGAAGGAGCCCAGCCACACGCCGTACGCCAGCAGCTGCTGCAGAAGCAGCCGGCGAGCGAAGCGTGACCACTTGTACGACACCACAGCCTGCAGGGGGGAGGGTAGAGTAGGGTAGGGTAGGGGGGGCGGCGCACCGGGGGGGGGAGGGAGGGTGGTGGTGGGAGGGTTGAGGTACGAGCACACTACCACTCGTATGTGGACGTCCTACGAGCAGCAGCAGCCGGAGCAGCGGCGGCAGCTCCCTCCGTGTCCAGGATCATGACTCCAGGGTGGCGGGGCGCCTGCTGGCGATCCGTGCGGCGGCTGCACCTCGCCTCACCTCAGCCCGGTCCTGGCCCCACTGCCCCACCCTCAGCCCCCGCCCCCACCCCCAGCTCCCGCCACCACCCTCAGCTCCCGCCACCACCCTCAGCTCCCGCCACCACCCTCAGCTCCCGCCACCACCCTCAGCTCCCGGCCCCGCCCTCAGCTCCCGCCCCCACCCTGTCACTGATTCGTATGTGGACCATCATGCGCACCCCTCGCCGGCCGCCATGCCACGCAGCGCGCCGCTCCGTACACCCCGCCGCCCTCTCCCCCCCATACACACACACGAGAGAGAGGACAGAGGCCCCTCACGCCACGCACCCCCCTTACACACACACACACCCTATACACACACCCCTCACACCCTATATACACCCCCCCCACCTGCACTGCCGGCAGCCCGAACACGCTGGCGGAGCAGCTGCCCAGCTGCCAGCGCCGCAGCAGCGGCCGCAGCAGGCCGTCCTCCCCTGGAGCGGCCGCGTCGCGCACCGCCACCAGGTACGATTCCACCACCACACTGGGGGCCGGCTGCAGGGAGGGCGCCGCCGCACTCGTCGTCGTCTGGCCCCACAGGCCGCTGCCGCCGCTGCGAGCGACGAAGCTGCTGCCGGAGCCTGCTGCTGCTGCTGGCCGAGCACTGGACAGCCTCCAGGGTGGAGCGCTGACGAGGGAGGTAGGCAACACGGTTGGGTGAGTGGGTGGTTGGGTGGGTGGTTGGGTGGGCGGTTGGGTGGGTTGGTATTGAGGCTCTATCTCAGGGGAGGGCAAGGCGCCGGGCAAGGTCGCCCTCAGTACGGCACGCACGCCGATGCGCTGCTTCCCCGCAGCGGGGAGGAGGGTGCTAGTGCCCGGGGGGGGGGGTCCCTACTGCGCCAGCGGAGGTGGTGTGTGCTAGTTGCGCCGCCCGCTGCAGCCCCCCCGTCTTCACCTGGCGCGGCCCAACCCCTGCTGCCTACCGCGGCCTCCACGGGTCCCGCCGGCAGCTAGGGGGCCGCCCGGCTGGGGGTCAGCGAAGCCGCCCCCTGAGGTCGATGCGTTTTCGGTGGTGGGGTTCTGCGGTTCCTCTATCGGCTGCACCCCCCAATCAGCGCTCCAGTCGAGGGAGCGGGAGCTGGACCCGCGCGTAAGCAGCGTCGTGCCCGCAAACAGCCGTGCCAGGTCCGTCGCTGGCAGCCGTGCTTCTCCGAGCTTCTTGACGCCATAGTGCTTGAGGTATTGGATCAGCTGCAGTCAATGTGTCGGAAATGGCGCAATGGTGAGCGGCCACCCAAGGCGCACGCAGTGCGCCGGTCCAGATCAGTATAGAAGCAATTGCTACCTGGTTTGGGTACTGTTTTTGAAGTTCAGCGACCGTGGGACATTCGGGCAGCCCAGGTTCTACTGCTGCGGCAACCTCTACATCCGCCCAGAAAGCCTGCAAAAGAGGTTCGTCTGCCATATTTTGAATATCTAGTTGAGTAGATGCTTTGCGCGCGCACAGCGATGGATCATGGCGATTAATT
Source organism: Yamagishiella unicocca (assembly GCA_003116995.1). Classification (NCBI taxonomy): domain Eukaryota; kingdom Viridiplantae; phylum Chlorophyta; class Chlorophyceae; order Chlamydomonadales; family Volvocaceae; genus Yamagishiella; species Yamagishiella unicocca. The sequence continues at coordinate 158,651 of BDSL01000129.1, read as the reverse complement.
CTGGCTCCAGAACCACGGCGGTTCAGTTCGGGACAGACGATCTACCATATTATTCTTGCGTCGGTCGCTTCCACTTGTATTGGCTTACGCCTGTATAAACATCACTGTCGTTGCTTCTGCACCGTATGCCGAGCTGTCGGTGCGCTGGGGGCAACGGGACGAAAATCGCAACGATCGAAATTGTCTCGATTACTCGAGCACTATAAAAACGAACAACACCTGCAATTCCGCTCTCACAGCTTAGGGGAACATACGGTGGGCGAGAGCCTTGCAGCCAGCCAGCGGGGCCAGAGGGCAGGGCCGGACAGAGCCTCGTCAAGTAAGGGGGTGCTGGCAGCTCGGCGCTACACGAAATGCGGTGCTGGCAGCCCGAGACCACAGGAGAGTCCACAGCATAAGCGATGCTTCTTTTCACGTGCAGCAGTGCCTAGCAGTGCTGCCGTGGGATGAGGACATGGCCGGCTCTTTGACATCTGAAAAGGGGGATGGCGAGAAGACCCAATTACACGGCCTAGGGGGCACTCATTTGAGGAAGGGCTTGGCAGCAGGCAGGGGCACTCATATGATGCGGCAGTAGTGATCAAAACATGCTCCCGCTCGCTCCTGCAACGGTGGGCCGGATACTGGTCCAGGCAGGTGCCACGGCGGTGGCAGTAGGTCCGGGATGATTTGAGGAAAGGCTCGGGACAGCAAGATAGGCGGTTGGCGCGAGGAATTGATGGGAGCATGGTGGGAGCACGGTACTGATCAGAACATGCTCCCACAACGGTGGGGCGGATACGGGCCCACAGAGGGCCCAGGACTGTCGCGTTAGGTCAGGCCTGCTTGAAGGAAGGGTTTGGGATGGCAAGATCGTCCTTTGATGCAAGGAATCGATGGGAGCACGGCGGGAGCATGGTGGCTGGTGGTGCCTCTGTACACGGCCCGTGTACTACAGTATGGTCATTTCCATCCAGACCAACGATTCACTGTAAACATAGTTGTTACCCAATGCACGTACAAGGTGCGCAAAATAGGCAAGTTAGGTGGGAGCATGCTTGTGGGCGGAAATCAGGCTGAATTGGAGCATGCTCCCATTCATATTTCCGACTGACCGGCTTACTGCGGCGTAGGAGGGAGACGGCCTGTTCGCACCAATCTCCATTTTGGACTCCTCAGCGCGTCGGAAGGGAGCCGGTGGTGCCGTTGGGGAGTGTAAGAAGTTTGAGTCGGCCTTCCGAAGACAACATATCTCAAAACATAGCTGTCTGCCCCACTTGAGCCGTATACTGATTTCCCTAACCAACTCTTCCACCGCCCGCCATTTCGTCGCGCCCGCCGAGCAGCCACCCCCCCTTCCTGCTAAAGAGTGCCGTCGATAGAACCCCACACACCCGCAGCTCGATTGCAAGAGGTCGGGGCCAAGTGGGTGGAGCGGTTAGGACGGCGGGGTAGGGGACGCTAGGGACACTTCCACAAAGCAGGTGAGGTGAGGAGGGGAAATCACGAGTTCAATCCCGCAGTAGTAGCAAGACTTAAAAGTAGTAGTTGTTGGCAGATGCGCTGACGGACCTCCCCCTTCATCGAGATCCATTGGCGCTCGCAGCTGAACAAGGGCCTCGCCATCTCGATGTACGGCATATGGGCACTAGCTTCGTGCAACCGCCAACCGTCATTACGATTATTATTAGACGCATATTGGCCAGCCAAGCATGTCTGGGCTCCGTTTCCTGTGCACGCACAGGAAACTCTTCCAAAACGAAATCGCCATACGCATCGTTAGACACACTTAGATGGGGCGCAACTAAACAACTAACTAACGTCGTCTCGGGGCCTGGGCACATGTAACGCCATCTCGGGCCACGCACTCTCTCCAGCGTCTACACAACCCACACCCGACCCATGCGGCGGCACGGAGGCAACCTCACCACCCCACACGACGGACAAGACAACGATGCATGCAGCAGGCACCATCACATGTTCGCAACGACTTGGCATAAACGAAGGCTCACTGCGGCTTCAAATATCGGGTGAAAAACGAACGAACGCAACCAGCAGCCGTACGTTGGGTTCGCGCGGCTTACTAGTCCGTTGCGGAGGGCCTCCGCCCCTCCCTACCCCCCCAGCTGCTGCAACATTACTTAAGCACCGCCTGCAAAGGTTAGTTCTCCATCGCCATCCCGACTGCCCCTTCCTCTATGATCTAGATTGGCAAAATTGTCGTACATACACGCCTGCTGCGCGACCACCCGTCCTAAATCTAGCATCAAGTGACTTCCCCGGGTCAAGCTAGCGGCCGGCGTGCGGCTTGGTCGGTCACTCTGCGCAGCCGCCATCGCCCCACGTGGTGGTGGTGGTCGTCGTAGGGAGGTGCCCACCGGCGGCAGCAGCGGGAAGCGGGCAGTGGCGGCGGCGACGGCTGCGGCGACTTGGCGGCGGCCGCAGTGGCGGCGGGCAGCGGCTGCGGCGACGGCTGCGGCGACTTGGCGGCGGCCGCAGCGGCGGCGGGCAGCGGCGGCGGCGGGTGGGCCTACCTGCCTTGCAAGACAGCCAGCACTCATTCCGGCCCCACTCCGACCAATCGATATCATTCATGCACGAACTCCTTGCGAGGCTGCCAGCGGTAGCCGAGCTCGCTGGTCAGGTCGGACACCCCCAGCTGCCACGTGGGGGGCCGGCGGCGGCGGCAGCACACGTCGCACATGATGATGATCAGCAAGCCGCGACGACACAGATAGACAGACAGATAGATAGATAGGTAGATGTAGACAACGAACCATAACCGTTACCCGTTAACAGGGGTTATGGCCCCCGGAATATGGGTCGAAGCGGGAACATACAGACGGAGGCGAGCTTCCAGTCAGCAGCACACCCAACCTCACCCAGCCAGCCAGCCCAGCTCGGGCCCCATCCGCACCACCCCGCTCACCTCCACTGTCTCCGTGCCCTCCCGCGGCCCCGGAACCAGGAACGTCAGCCACCTCCGGCTCTGAAGCGGCGGCACCCCGGCTGGCTGCCTGCCGCCGCCCAACTTGACACCGCAGACGTGCTGTATGAAGTTGGCGGGGGTCCAGTAGCCGCACGGCTGCTGGCGCCCAGCCCGCCTCCGCCGGTACTGCCGCGGCTCGCCCTCGGCGCCGTCTTCGTCGACTCCACCATTCGCCTGCGGCGGCAGCCCCAGTCGCCACGCAAGCAGCAGGCAGGGCGGGGTGGGGCGGGCTTTGCGTTTCGCGCAGCCGTACGACATCTAAATGCAGATGTTTTTTGGGAAGGCTACGGAGGCCAAGCACATGTACGGCTGCAGGGGGCCTAGGCTGATGATCTAATCCGGGTGCGTCAATCCGGGGTTGGGGAGCGCGTGAGACCATAAGGTACGGCACCCGCTGCAGTACCGCTGCTGGCCTGCTGGACAACCCACACACAGCCCGCCACCACCACCACCACCTGGTGCCCGCCCTCTGTTGCCGCCCTCTCACTACCCTACCGCTCACTGCCACGAAACCCCACTCCCGTAGCCGACTTACGGGTTTCCTTCCCCCCAAGTGCCGAACCCGATTCAATCGACTCCCCCCTGCCCGCATCCCCCCGCCCCGCCTACCCCACTCTCCAACCACCATTGCACCGCGCGCCCCTGTGCAACAAGCTCTGCTCCCCTCCCTTTAGTTCCCCGCCACTATCGGCTTGAATCCCCTCCGGGGCGGGCAACGCATCACCCCTCGCTCCGTTCATTCCTCTCCACGTTCCTCCCCGCCAATGAACATCCGCTGGCTTCCCCTTATTCTTACTCTTACGTATTTCAACAATGGTTCCAGTCCCTTGAACCAATCATCGTCAAAGCGGGCTTCATCCGTGAACTGCCATCCATCTCAGTCGCATGAACTCAGCCTCCCTAGCCAGAGTGTCCTTCTCACTGCTCGCCAGTCGGGCCACCACGTCGTTTGCGGACTCCCCGGAGTGTAGGCCATGACTCATATGGCCACGGTGTACGGAGAAAACCCTCCATCCCTCAGGAGGCCTGGGACCTCCTTTCCTCAGCGTGTGTGTGTGAATCCTCAACTACTGGGACAACGAAACCCTGAAACTCCCCGACTCCCCTCTCTCCCCCGACTCCCCTCGCTCTCTCCCCCGACTCCCCTCGCTCTCTCCACAGACTCCCCTCGCTCTCTCCACAGACTCCCCTCGCTCTCTCCCCCGACTCCCCTCGCTCTCTCCCCCGACTCCCCTCGCTCTCTCCCCCGACTCCCCTCGCTCTCTCCACAGACTCCCCTCGCTCTCTCCCCCGACTCCCCTCGCTCTCTCCCCCGACTCCCCTCGCTCGCCCCCGACATGCACCCACTCCGCCCCGAGCCCCCCCCCCTGCATCTCAAAACGTCTGTTTTAAACGGTTTTTCCCGGCATCCACGGGTCTTCCTCGAAGCCCCCCACCTGGCGCTGGCTGCAATCTTCGCAGCCGCAGCGGACCTTGTGCTCCGCCGTGAGGAAGTGCGATGTCGGCCAGTGGGGGAAGGAAGCCACACGCAGCTGCAGCTCCTGGAGGGGAGGGCGGGGGCCCCGGGGGTGGGGGGGGCGAACGGGGGTGCAGCTGAGAGGGCTGAACCAGACATCTCGCCTAGCTAGGGAACCGGCCGCATTCGGTACGTTGCCGTCACATGGAACAGCCCGAGTCGTCACAGGCGGCAGGTGGCGGTCAACCGGCGTCACCCCGGCAGGCAGGAACACCGGGTCGCAGGTGGCAGGTGGCGTGTGCCGCCCTCGGTGGGCCCCCCGTCTGACCGGGTGACCTCCCCTCCCTGGTGCTAGTCCGCTGGCCGCACTGGCTGGCCCCTTCGATCGAGCGGTTCAATCCGGGAGGTTGGAGGCACCCGCTTTCCTAAGGCCCATGCGGTCCGCCTCCCTGGAGTGCTCACCTCGGGGACTGTCGAGGCGGTGACCTGGGGGTGGAGGGAGGGAGGGATAGGGAGGGCTGCGCTGAGGAATGGTCAGGAATTGGGTTGGGAGCTGGGGGCGAGGATCGCCGCGAGTGGCGCAGCAGGTGCGCGAGTGGCGCTCTACCCAACCAGTCGTCACAACTCCCTCCCTCCCTCGTGAAGCCTATCACCCAGCCAGCCAGCCCCCACGCACGTACATGGGCAACCGCGGACACCGAAATCGACTTGACGCCCCCCGGCCAGCTGGCAGACCCCGGCCGCTGCTGCAGCATGTCCTTGCGGAGACCACCGCCGTCGCCCCCTCCTCGCTGGCTCTTGAGGCGGAGACGAGCCACCTGGGGGCGAGCAAGTGTCAGCGTGCGACAGACAGGGCAACAGGGCAACAGGGCCAGGAGTGGGTAGCCGTACGGCCGTTGCTTGCAACCCATGTGCTTTTCGTGTAACGGTAATTGGTGCAGTGGGGGCGGACGAGTGAGAGGGGGGGGGGGCCTAGCAGGCGGCACGGGGCCATCCGCCCCGCCCCGCAGTGGCGGAAGACGACCAGCCAACCAACCAACCAACCAACAAATAAAATAACCGAGCCCGCCGAAATCCCCCACAGCGCTGGTAGGGTGGCCTGCGAGCCTGCAAGCCTCATCTCACTACTGGCCGCCATGACTACATCATGCCGGTATCACGCTGTTAGGTACCTTGTATTGGTGCAGGTGCGGGCAGCGCAGGTCGCCGTCAGTGTGGCGCGACAGGGCTCGCACCAGCGCCGCAGCCACCGCGTCAGGCGCACGAGCGCTGAAGCGCAGACTGTATTTGCCCAGCAGGACGCCATCCCTGTACAGCCGGCAGCGCGCCTTCACGGAGACGCGGCGGCCTTGCTTGGGCATTTCGCGCTCCGGGTGCCAATCAAATAACCAACCGCGTCGGTACCGTCGCGAGTAGGCGCTGATTGACTCGGACCGTCGCGTTGCTGTGCCTAACAGTAATATGAGCACTCCTTATAACGTGATTTACTCGACGTGCTGGTGCTCGCTGAAAGACGGAGCATCTGCAACTCCGCTGTCGTACCAATACTTTTTTTGGCGCGCAGGTTGTCACGGCCCACGGCGCCGGCTCGCGCAACGTCTGCTCCTTCCGCGAATATTATATTATGTTGTCTTTGAACGTCAAGAACCCGAACGGGCATTCCGTCCTGTCGGTCCATCGGGGACCCAGGGGACCGTTGCTCGCCGGCGGTCCACCCCGCTGCTGGCGGCTTCACTGCAAGGCACGATGCCGACCATGGAATGCGTCCCTAAATACGGCGTCCTCCGGCGCCACTTATGACCGCCACACCTTCCTGGCAGAGGCGGCGCCCCTCGCCCCTCACTGCTGCAGCCAGGACTGCATCCGTCCCTACCAATAGGCGTGCTGCACGACCAGCTCATCACCCGATGGCTTCCTTTGGCGACCGAGCTACTTGATTCGAAGGGGTGGTGCACTGGTGCACGTGTCGGGGTGGTGCAAGGCCAGCAGCTAGCGCGCTAGGCGCAGCGAGCTGGGGGCGGGCGGCTGCAGCTGCAGCGGGGTGCGTGCGTGGGTCCCGCGGGTCAGGCCGCATCCCCCATGTGCGCGGGGCCGTGGTGGTGTCGTACTGTCGTACCGCGCAGCCGCCCAGCTCAACCTAATGATGCCGAAACATGGCCCAGCTCGCCCCCCAGCTGGTCCTACGGAAGTTCGTCGTTGGGGTCATGCGATCCACTTCCTGTGAGGCCGGGAGGTGACCTACTGGGTGGTGGCCTATTGGGTGGTGGCCTGCTGGGTGGCGACCGCGCAATCGAGCTGCTCCTCCTGCTTACATACGGCATGGACGGACGGCTGCACTTGGCGCCATGCGGGCTGCTCACACAGCCGCCTGAAGGACCCCGGCCACCTTCCTCCCCTCTCCTCGCCATCCCCCCTCCGTCTTCCTATGTCGTGTAACCGGGTCTTCTGGCCCCACACACTTTCGTGATGCCCAACAACACCTCCGGTCTACCTTTGGAACCCACTGTAACAGTTACTACTACCTCCGGTGGGCGGTTGGGTGGCCATCAAGCAACGTGTACGACACGGGAGGAGGGGACCCACGTGGCTCGCTGACCCCCCGCCCGCCCTCCCTGGAGGGAGCCACACGGCCCTCTGCGACGTGCCCCTGCTGTGCCTAACATGTCGCTGCCCCCCCCACACCCTCTCTTATTAACACCTCCACACAGAAACCCATCACCGCTGCAGCTCTATCTGCTCTACCTGCTCTGTCCGCACACACGTTGCTGCCACCCCTCATGGCCTGGCTGGAGGAGCCGACTAAGTGACGGGCATCACGGCCCCCCATGACGTCATGGTGTCGTACGATCCATCCGTGCAACAATCCCGCATCCATCCCTGCAATAGTTCCGCATCCATTCGTCCAACCACTCGTCCAACCACTCGACCAACCACTCGTCCAGCCAACCTGCGCGACCTCGCGGCCAATTCCTTACCAGCAGCAGCAGCAGGTCCAACGCGGCCCCGCCGCCGCCCCCGGGGTTTCCTCTCATACCCCCACCGCCGCCCCCCGGGGTTTCCTCTCATACCCCCACCGCCGCCCCCCGGGGTTTCCTCTCATACCCCCACCGCCGCCCCCGGGGTTTCCTCTCCTACCCCCCGGTGGGCGTGGTGCGTGCGCCCAGGCCTCTGCGCGCACCGCCCATGCGTGCACCGCCGCAAACCAGCTACTCAGCCGCCAACCAACGAGCATAGGGCCTCGAACACCATGTCGAGCTCGGCACGTGGATCCGACTCCCTCCTCTTCCACATGGATACGACTCCCTCCTCTTCCACCACCACCCCTCCCCCCGCCCACGGAGCTGCCCGAGCTGCCGACACCCTCCCAACCCAACCCATACCACCACCGGGGGCCCTGGGCGCCTATGCGGCCGAGCTACTACGCCCGGGTGCCCGACGCGACAGCGCCTCTCCCCCCATGTGCATCCAGCACCCGTTTCCACAGTAGCTAGCGTGACCCGCCTTGAGCCACGTCAGCAGCACTCGCCGCGTCAGCAGCACTCGCCGCGTCAGAGGGCCGTTGCAGCCGCCGCACCGGGCTGCCGCTGCTGCTTCTTGAGGATGAAGGCGACGTAGCGCTTGCCACCTGAGAGGGGGGAGGGGAGGACCGGGCGCGGGTGGCCGGGGGCGTCGGGGGCAGCAGGTGTGCGTGTGCGTGTGTGTGCGGCCAGCTAGCAGGCAGGGGCCCTGCTGCCTTGCCTAAGCTAGCTGCCTAGCTGGCTGCCCAGCTGCCACCACTCCGGGGCGCCCACCCGGCCTACGTGGCTGCTGCGGCTGCTGCCACACGCTGCTGGTCCGCGTGGGGGGGGGCGGGCGCAGCGGCGGCGCATAGCTAGGGTTGTATGGTTTGCGGGTGTTGCTGGCAGACCAGCATGGTCACAGTCGCACTGGGGGTGCACAGCGCCGTTCAGACACATGGCGGCGACTGCTTATGCAGGGTGGGGTTGGAGGCAGGTAGGGGGCAGGTACACGAGCCCCGCTGCGCAATGCAGTTGAGCCCAGCCAGCGCGGTCTGAGCTGGCTGACGCATCCACCTTGAACGCAGTTCGTTGGGGACCCTCGGAAGGGCCCTATGGACGTACAGGGTTGAGGGAGTGCTGGGGGCTTGGCCAAGCCAGTCCAGGACCCCTGCCAACTGCCATGCACCAACCCCCCCACGGTCCCAGCGCCACCGCCGACCCACCTACGCCGATGATATCGTACATCATGCGGTGTACGACCACCTCCTCGGTAATGACCTCCCCCTCCTGCTTCTTCCCCATCAGCTGCTCCAACACGTGGTTCCGGCCCGCGTGCTGGTCGATGAGCACCAGCACCTGGAGGGGGAGGAGGGGGGTTGGCGTAAAATGGCGGGGTTCGAGGGAAACCCGTAAAATGGCGGGGGGGGGAGGGGAGGAGGGAGGAAGGAGGCGGGTGGGTGGGGGTGGGGCGGGGTGGAGAGAAAGAGGGGGGGCAAAGCAGGGCTGCAGCAGGCGGCCACGGAGGTAGGGACGCCCCCAGCAATGGTGGCGGAGGATCAGCTGAAGGCGGGCGTCCAAGTGGTCAGCGGCTGGCCCCAGCGAGCCGCCCAGCTCACCCCACCCCGCACCTTCATGCTCTTGCAGGCCAGGAAGATGCGCCCGATGGCCCTCTTGGCGCCCGCGCCGAGGCCCACCCAGAAGCTGTAGCCCATGATGGGTCCGTGCGCGGCGACCTCATTCGGGGGAAGCTGCGGGTGGGTGGGGTGGGTGGTGTTGGGGTGGGTGGGGTGGGTGGTGGGGGTGATGGGGTGAGGTTGGGGAGCGAGTCTCGTGTGCTGGATGTCGCATGCTGGAGGAGAGCTTGGTGTTGCTGTGTGGCCTGTCTTGGTGCTGGCCGCCCCCCCGCCCGCCCCCCCGCCCGCCTGCCGTACTGTGGTGAGGTCCTGCCTGATTAGGCGCGGTGCGTCCCTCCGCAGCGGCAGTCGCCCCGCAGCTGATCCGAAGCACGCCGCCATCAGCAGACGCCGCATGTACACCTGCCCCTTGCGGACCTGGGGCGCAAAAGGCGGCGGAAGCAAGGGCGGGAGGAGCGAGAGGGGCGTGTGTGTGGGGGGGGGGGTTCGAGGAAGACCCGTAGATGCCCGTGTGTGGGGGGGGTTTGATAAGAGAATCCGCGAATCCACGGCCGACAAACCGAGGGCGGTGAAGGCGACGGTCCAGCGGAGCGGCGCGACAAAGAGACCTTCGCGCGGAGTCGACCAGCCCGCCAGCCAGGCACATCAGCTGGGGCGGCAGCAGCGGCGCGGACGTGTTTATCCGGAGGAGGGGAGGCGGGGTGCGGGTCATGCGCGGTCAGGTGCCTGCCCGGCCCCCCAGCTGGGCAGGTGCGTGTCCCCCCCACCTTGAGGCCTTCGAACTCGTAGCCGATCCCGGCATCAATTAGGTTGAGGCCCTGCCAGAAGACGATGGCCCTGTAGGCGGGCGGACCCACGGCGGGCGGGCGGGCGGGCGGGCGAGGGGCGGGGCGGGGGACCCGGGGGGAAACACAGCCAGTGGTCTGTATGGGTTTGTATGTATGGGCTTCAAAACCGCCCTAACCATCAACCAACTTATCAGCTGAGTAACCCTTGACGCACAGAGCCAGACCAGGAACTGACGGTCTAGTGCATGGAAGAGATGGATGCAATGAGTCACATGCGATCTCTGAGGTAGGTCAAGACCTCAGCCACCAACCGCCACCGCAGACCCAGCTAGGTTGCTGGGATTGTCGCAGCCAGCACGCCCAACGTTGCCGTACGCACGCAGCAGCGGGGGGTGTCCACGCCCCGGCGGCTTCACGTGTGTTTCGTGCGCCGGGCGCACACCGCCTCTATCCCGCTGCCGCGCCCTCCCTTCCACGTGCTCACGTGCGCGCCTCGCGTCACCATGCGCCAACTATCCTGTCCTTTACGCGTCAACCTTTTTTGTCCCCTTCCCCCCCCCGCCCAGCCCCCTCACCGGCCCGTCCCCGCTCCGAAGTCCACCACCACGGTCGGCGTCTGGTTGCGCGGCGGGGAGGCACCGGCAGCCAGCGGCAGGTCGCCGTGGCGCACCAGGTTCAGTGTCAGCTCCAGCTGAGAGGAGAAGCTGATGCTGCCGTACACGCCCTCGCAGCCCTCTCCGTCCAAGCCTCTCTGCGGCGGCAAGCAAGTCAGTCCCGGGCTCGTCAGAAGCCGGGTCAGTTGCTGGTAGCGGGCCGAAGGGCGCAGCCGTATGTCCATAGGGCCCCCCGCGTCCTGGCTCTCAGTCGCCCGAGGCCGGGCCATGTACGGCATGCGCTTACACGCCGGACGGTGCCGTCCAGTTTTGTCAGCGCGTCGCTGTAAGTTCGCAGGAGCTCCCAGTACCGCGCTCGCACTCGCTCGGCTCCCGCCGTTTCGGGTGCAGCGCCCGACTGGTCTACCGGTGCGTTTGCTTGGGCCGCGGGGGACATTGCACAACAATATATGGTACAAGAAACTGCTACGAGCTTTGGGAACAAACCTCTTGATCATAATTCGGACGTTGTCGTACATTACGTGTGCGTTCGATGGGAAAACGAAATCCGGTGGCGGGAGTTTTGATTACTTGCCATAAATACGTGCTGGGAGAGGATCAAAGATGTTAGGCGATCGCGCGCGCTAAAGCATATGGCTGCATAAAGCCTGGGTTCCGCTGTCCGAGCTGTCACCGTCAGGCGGTCAGGGCAACGCGCCCAATGCGGGACGACATATGTTTCGGTAAGAAAGGTTAAGAGATTCAACAGGGTGCCAGCCACTGATGCCATGTAAAACTCTGAGCAAACCGTTGGAACCTGGTTGGAACGATCGCAAAAAAGGAAGTTAGGAACCGTGACCCGATGTTGGAAATAATGCTTTTGGATTGAAGTACTCTGGTTAGTAAGTTCACGCCGCAAAATAAGTCGCAGTGCCGCTGCTAAGAGCTACACCCGCAAGCCTCACCAGCCTGGATTTGCCACAGCGTGTGACAGCTGTGTCGAACATGCCACGGCCCTACGCATGTAAGTTTGCAACCACGAGCTCATGCCGTAGTTGCATCATCGACTAGCTGCATCTCCCCTCTACCCCCGCAGCCTGTGAATTACGGACTTGATGGTTTTCGATCTAGGACATACTGTGGCTGGGGTCGAAGGCAGGGTGCCGCAGTGGCTAGAGGGGCGCTGGGGTCGAAGGCAGGGTGCCGCAGAGCTTCCACTAACGTTCGCCCGTCGTGGCGTGCGCTGGGGCGGGTCGTCAGAACCACCAGATTGCTCCGCCGCTGTGTGGCTGGGCTTTGGGTTTGGGTTTGGTTTGGTAGGGCCGAAAACTGGCGCCTCCTCAGTCCTCCTCCTCACACGGCCAGTAACGGCCAGCGACACCTGCCTCAGCAGCTGAGCCCCTGCAGCTGAGCGTTCCATTCCAATGCACCGTTCCCTCATATGCAGCCGCTGCGTCCGCCCCTTTTCTCCGAAGCGCCCATCGCTTCCAGAGCCGTTCCGCGCTTTGCGAAAGGGCACAACGTCCTTGGTGAGTAAGGAACGCTTGGCGTTTCCTTGTTCGCGCTGCTGCTGGTTGAGGAAAATGCGATATAGGTTGCACCCAATGGCTATGTAAAAGCACTTCGGTCAATGGCGCGCGGTCACTGAGCCGGCGTCCGGGCGCATGACGCTGCGCTGGTCGAAGACCCGTAGCCTGATATCACAATCGCGACATGACATGACGCATATTAGCATATACAACACCATCATGAACTCTTCAAGGCATGAATTGAAGGACGTCGAAGGAGACAGCTTTACTACGTAAAGCTGCATTTTCATATATCCGTTAGGGGTTTGAAAATAATGGTGCGGGTCAGTACCTGTTTAGCTGTGTTGAAAGGCAATCGGCATTTTTCTTACTTTTCCAGGTTTCTCCATTGAGGAGCATCGGATCCGAAAGGATTGCAACACCGGTTGCAATCCATTCCCAATTGCACTTCTTCTCATCACGGAAAAGAAGGATTAGCGACACTGTAATTCATAACCTTAGGCTCTCGCGGCTTTTGCAACGCCGACATTTTACGGCGGTCGAGCAGTCTGAGGAATGACGTAGAAGAGCTCCAGCAATGGCACTGACCAGTCGATTCTCAAAGCGGTTGGCGGGCTACGAAATCGCCACCAGGGGGGCAAGGCGGCAACACCGGCGCTTGGCGGGTGCGTGGTGGCCCCATCAGTCGCAGCTCGTCCTACGGATCGCTCTTTCAATCTGGAAAGGTTTCGCTGCGGGGCCAACATACCCCGCCTCTGAAGGCCTCTGACAACCCAACCTTTCCCTTTCAATGGCCTCCTTGCGCTGCCGCTCCTGCCCTCTGCGGCAGGACCGACCCCCACCCCCGCCTCCTCCTCCTCCACCACAGCCTCCGCTGCCGCCGCCGCCTCCGCTGCCGCCGCCGCTGCTGCCTCCGCCAACACTGCCGGCTCTACCGCCTCCGCCTCCGCCCCTTCCCCCGCCCCCTCCTCCGCCCCCTCCCCCTCACCCATCCTGGAGGGTGCGTCCCATGGAGGAGGCGGAGGAGGCGGAGGAGGCGGGCAAGGTGCCGTACACTACGCTGTGGTCGGGGCCGGGCTGGCTGGAGTAGCCACCGCCTGGCAGCTGCTGGTGGGTGGGGGTGGGGGAGCGAGCGGGGCAGCGCACTGGGACGGGACTGATGCGGCGGGCTGGGTTCCCCTCCCCCCTCTCAGGCTGGCAAACCCCCCCTTCCCCCCCCGCTGCTGCTCTGTTCGCGACACACACACACCCGCTGCTGGTGCTGCTGTCCCCCCGGCCGGCCAGGTCGGGTCACCAGGGACCTCCAACCCCACCCGCACCTCCAACCCCACCAACTCATACACACAACCCCCCCCCGTACGGCGCAGCGGCGCAGCCCCAGGGGTCGTCCCGTCGTGCTGCACCTGTACGACGCCGCTGGCATCGGTGCCGGCGGCTCCGGCGCTGCCGCGGGTCTGCTCCACCCCTACACCCCCCGCGGGAAGGTGAGTGGGGCGGACCACCCCGCCTCCGCAGGGCCCTTCTGTACCCGCCCTTGCGCTCCCTGGAGCCTCCCTGGAGCCTCCCTGGAGTCTTCCTGGCCCGCCCCCCTTCCCTCTCCCCCTCCCTCCCCGCGCCCACCCCGCCGCCAAAGGTCAACTTACGACCTTCGGCTTTAGTATCCCCAACCCAGTTCTCCAGCATGCATCTCAAAACGTCTGTTCTAAACGGTTGTTTCGGGCATCCACGGGTCTCCCTCGAAACCCCGCGCCCACCCGGGGGAGCCCTGCTGCACCCATCCGGTTGTTGTCGGCAGTGCGGTGCTGAGTCGGTGGGGCCCTGCCGATGGTCGGTGTATCGCCCTCACCCGGCCCCTCACCCGGCCCCTCACCCGGCGGCTCACCCTGCCCCTCACCCGGCCCCTCACCCGGCCCCTCACCCGGCCCCTCACCCGGTCCCTCACCCGGCCCCTCACCCGCCCCTCACCCGGCCCCTCACCCGGCCTCACCCGGCCCTCACCCGGCCCCTCACCCGGCCCCTCACCCTGGCTCTCACCCGGCCCCTCACCCGGCCCCTCACCCGGCCCCTCACCCGGCCCCTCACCCGGCCCCTCACCCGGCCCCTCACCCGGCCCCTCACCCGGCCCCTCACCCGGTCCCTCACCCGGCCCCTCACCCTGGCTCTCACCCGGCCCCTCACCCGGCCCCTCACCCGGCCCCTCACCCGGCCCCTCACCCGGCCCCTCACCCTGGCTCTCACCCGGCCCCTCACCCGGCCCCTCACCCTGGCTCTCACCCGGCCCCTCACCCGGCCCCTCACCCGGCCCCTCACCCTGGCTCTCACCCGGCCCCTCACCCGGCCCCTCACCCGGCCCCTCACCCGGCCCCTCACCCGGCCCCTCACCCGGCCCCTCACCCGGCCCCTCACCCGGCCCCTCACCCGGTCCCTCACCCGGCCCCTCACCCTGGCTCTCACCCGGCCCCTCACCCGGCCCCTCACCCGGCCCCTCACCCGGCCCCTCACCCGGCCCCTCACCCTGGCTCTCACCCGGCCCCTCACCCGGCCCCTCACCCGGCCCCTCACCCGGCCCCTCACCCGGCCCCTCACCCTGGCCCTCACCCTGGCCCTCACCCTGCCCCTCACCCTGGCCCCTCACCCTGGCCCCTCTCGCCCTGCCCCTCACCCTGGGCCCCGCCCTGGCCCCCTTGCAGCTGCTGTGGCGGGGGGGGGAGGCGATGGCGGCGGCGACGGAGCTCATAGCGGCGGCGGAGGCAGCCGCTGCAGCTCCAGGGGTGGCGCTCACTCGTGGGCCCGATGCGCCCGCCTCCGCCCCCTCCTTCCTGTGGCGCTCCGGGCTGCTGCGAACCGCCGCCAGCACCAAGCAGGCGGCGGACATTGCGGCAGCCGCTGCAGGTGCAGGTGGTGGAGGTGGAGGTGGAGGTGCTTTGAGAGCATTGACGGCGGAGGAGCTGCGGGTGGGGGGCCCGGGTGGAGCGCCAGTTGGGGGGCGGGGAGGGGAAGGGGGGACGAGAAGACCCCGGTTACACGACATAGGAGACGGAGGGCTCCCCACCACCCCTCCCCACCACCCCTCCCCTCCACCCCGGACTAGGACGGAAACGGAGCCGGGCTGCACCGCCTTACCATGTCTCATTCCACCAGCCCGGTTCACCATCTTACGCGTCGTATGCTACCGCACACGCGTTCGGTCCCTTTCCTTTAAACGGCCGCTGATTGGCCGCCTCCACAGGTTTGTCGGTAGCCAATCCAAGTGCTCCCGCATGCGCTCGCAACCAGGTGTCCCAAGACAATGCGCCAGCTATCCATGCCGTGTAACCGGTTTTTATGCCACCTCCACCCCCTCCACCCCCCTCCACCCCCGCCCACCCCCCTTCCTGCGGCGCAGGTCCTGGTTCCCGGCCTGGTGCTTCCGCCGGAGCGACACCCTCCGGCCCCCATACCCACTCCGCCCCACATACCCCCTCCGCCCCCCATACCCCCTCCGGCCCCCGCCCCCCATCCGCGCCCGGGCCCTCCGCCCTCAGCTGAGGGCGCTGCGGCAGCGGGGGGGCCTGCGGGCAGTGGGTGCGGCGGGGAGCCCCCCTCGGGCCCTAGCAGCCTGGGACCACCCGGGGGGGCCAGGGGCAACAACAGGAGAGCCAGGCGGGCAGCCGCAGCAGCAGCAGCAGCAGCAACCGCAGCTTCCCCCGATGGTGGTGGTGGTGGTGGTGGTGGTGGTAGGGTCGCTGCGGACACGTCCAGCCATGCAGGGCTGCTCATACCGCAGGTAGGGGGCGGGGAGGGAAGGGGAGGGAGGGGAGGGGAGGGGAGGGGCAGCTGGGCGGGTGCGGACAGCTGGGTGCGGCTGTAGCGGCTGATGGGGGGAGGGTCGCACTGCTGTGGCGCCTCGGGGGGGGGAGGGTGTGTGTGGTGGTCTCCTCCTCCTCCTCCTCCTCATCGGGGTAGCTTCCACGGCTTCCTCCCTACCCCCCCTCCCTCCCCCCCTCCCGCCCCCCACAGGGCCTGGTTCTAGACGTGGGCGCCTACCTGCTGGCGCTGTGGCGGGCGTGCCAGGTGGGGCGGGGGGCGGGGGGAGGAGGAGGGCGGGGGGGAGGGGAAATAAATGCCGTTTTACGCAACGAGACAGGATAGGTGGCGCATGGTCGTCGGACACCGATTTTGTGGGCGCATGCTGGAGCACTGGAACTGACTACCGGCAAACCTGTGGAGGCGGCCTGTCGGAGCTGTGTAAAAGGAAAGAAATAGAAAAAGGATAAGCAAAAGCGCGGTGACGTGCAACGCGTATGACGGAGAAACGGGTGGACGGAATTGGGCGCAGCGAGGCGAGTGGCGTTGCAGCCCGGCGCCCTGCCCGGATACCGACCGTTGTTACCGTAGCGGCGTGAGAGGGGACGGGGGGGGGAGGCGTCTGAGGACTGGATGGGGACCGGGGGCGGGGAATGGACCCAAACCCAAAACCCAAAACCCAAACCCAAAACCCAAACCCAGGTGGAGGCGGAGGCGCGAGGCGACGGCAGCTGCGCGCAGCTGCACCTCCGCCGGGTGGCCTCCCTGGAGCGGCTCAGATGGGCCCGGCAGGAGCGGGGGGCGAAGAGCCCGGGAGGGGCAGGGCGGCTGGCGGAGGAGGCGGCGGAGGAGGCGGCGGAGGCAACGTCGCCGTCGGGCTCGTCGCCGCTGGCAAGCGAGGACGAGTACGGAAAGTACGACGCGATCGTGGTGGCCGCAGGCGCCGCAGCGGCGACTGTGGATGAGGTGTTGCGAGCTAGCCTGCCGCTGGAGCTGTGCCAGGTGGGGGGGGGGGCAGTTGTGCCACATGTGTGTGTTGAAGGGGGGGGCCAACCCCGCCCAGTTGTGCCAGGTGGGAGGGGGTGCTGAACTGTCTGGGCAGGGGGGATAGCTGGGAGGGTGGCTGGGGGGTGGCTGGGGGAGTGGCTGGGGGGATACTGCTGACATCGGCTACACAGGTGGACAGGGACAAGGTGGCTGTGTGTTGCAAGACGGATTGTTGCGTTGTTGAAAACAAACAAAGGACCTGGAGGCGACCTCCTAGACCAGCCCAGAGGAGCTCGCGAAGGTGTGACCAGCACCGGATTGGGGTGTGTGTGTAGGTATAGGATGTGTGGTTGGGGGGGCCGATTGGGGCCTGGCAGAGGGCCCCCCCCTGGCACCTGATGCCCTGCCGCCCGCTGTCGCTCAGCGGCTGTCACTCTTCCTTCCCTGGAGTCCTCCAACTAACTTTGCTCGCACTCCAACCAACCGTGCCCCCTTGTTACACTTCCGCCCCGAACCAAGCCAACCCCTTTCCCAGACCCTTTCCCAGGCAATTTCCCAGACCCTTTCCCGATCGTACCGAGCCCCCCCAAACCATCCCATCCATCCCAACCCTCATTTCTACGCTACACCCCCCCCCCCCGCCCCCTGACCCCCCCAAAAAACCAAGTTTCCTGACCCCTCCCTTGTCGATTTGCTTACAAGGTATCACAAGTGCCGATCAACGGGCTAACTCGTAACCACCCTGCCCCCCCTACCCGCCCCCCCTGCCCCCCCCTACCCCCCCCTGCCCCCCCCTTGCCCGCACAGGGCTTCACGATTGTCATGACCCCCCCGCCACCACCCCCAGGGGAAGAGGGCGGGGCGGCGGCGGGCAGGAATGAGGGGGCGGCGGATGCACGGAGCAGCGGCAGTCGGGATGGTGCTGGGGTTGGGGGTGGCTGTGCTGGGGGGGGTGGCGGTGGTTGGGGATACCCGGCGGGCAGCCCCAGCCTGCTAGGGCAGCCCTACCTGGCAGCGCAGGGGCCGAGGCGGTTGGTGGTTGGAGCGACCAAGTCGTACGGCTGGACCGCGGAGGAGGCGCTGGGGGCGTGCGCGCGATCCGAGTACGCCGGTGTGGGAGGGGGGGAGGGGGGGGAAGGGGGAGTGGGGGTGGGGGTGGGGGTGGAGGCGGCAGGAGGGGCGGCGGAGGCGGAGTGGCAGGGCAGGGGGGGCGGGAGCCGGGAGACAACGGTCGCGGCGGCGGAGGCGGATTCTGACGTGGCGGCGGAGGCGGAGGTGGCGGCTCTGCGGCTGGCGGCGTGCGCCGTGTGGGCTCCGCTGGCGGACTGGCGCATCGCGACTGTCCGGTACGGCCGGCCGGGGCGCACGTGGCAGCGGGGGGGGAGCGGGCAGGGGGCGGGAGCAGCGCTGCTGAGCCGCGTGGCACCCGGGGGTTGCACCGGGGGGGGGGGTAGAACAATAATAGGACCGGTAACGCGACTGGGGAAATGTAGTGGGGGGCAGCTACGGCGCGGAGGGGCGGGGGGGCGGGGGGGCGGGGGGGGGCGGGGGGGGGGCGCCCTAGCAGTCCGACACCGTCACGGCACCATGCACCCCGCCGCCGCCACCGCCCTGCTGCCAATGAACTAGCCGGGCAGGGACGGGCAGGGCAGGGGAGAGGCGGGGAGGGCAGGGGAGGTACATTCGCTGCCCTGCAAGCCGCCCTGCTGCCCCAACTGCCCCAACTGCCCCAACTGCCCCCCCTGCCCCCCGCAGGGAGGGCGTCCGCGCGCTGCCGCCCCGCACGACCCACGGGTCGCTCCCGCTGCTGGGCCGCCTGGCTCCCGGCCGCCCCTGGTGGCTGGTGGCGGGTCTGGGCTCCCGGGGCCTGGTGTACCACGGCTGGCTGGGCCGCCTGACAGCTGATGCCGTACTGTACGACAGCGAGGAGGGGCTGCCGCGGGAGCTGACGGCTTGGCGGGAGGTGGTGGCGGGTGCGGCTGTGTTCGATGCGCCGTGAGGTGGTGGCGGGTGCGGCGGCGGGGGAGCATGAGACCGACATGCGACACGAGGTGATGGCGGCATGAAGTGGGGGAGATTGCGTCGGTTTGGATACAACTGATTCGGTTGACGTGTGGTTTCATTATATATTCGACATTATCCAGGAATAATGTCGAGCATCTTGCCACTGTTGGATCCAGTTGGGCAGCGTACATGAGCTCAGGCCGCTTTGCTGCAATCATGCAAGTCGTGCTTCACATCAGCTGCAGGTTTGAACTTGTTGGTGTTGAAGCATGCAGTCCTTTCCGCCCTTGCACATAAGCAGGACATCGTTCATCCTTGATGATGAGATGTTAGTGTGTCGTTGTTTGCTGCATCCTATGCTCGCTGGCTGCAGCCATCATCGACAACATCGCGTGTGATGGGGTGACCGGTAATCTGCAGCTTTCCGGCGCTGCCAACATGGCCAGGTTACTGGCAGGCACACCGTGCCCCCGACCTTGGCTGACTCTGCCAGACATTGGGTCTTCGGAGGAAAGGGCAGCAGTGGGCTGTGTTGAGGCTACTGCGCAGCCAGGACAGCCTGCGGTACCTCCTGGTGTACCCCCTGCGGTAACCCCCTGCGGTACCTCCTGGCGTACCTCCTGGTGTACCTCCTCGGCCCCCTCCAGTCCCACACGCACACCCTCGCCCGGCTGGTCCTCCCCCAGCCGTGGATTCGCGGACTAGCTTTTACACCCCCTCCCAACGGAGCGCCACACCACCAACACAGCTGCCGCCGCTACTGCCGCCGCTACTGCCGCCGCTGCTGCTGCTGGCTGCTGCTGCTGGCTGCTGCTGCTGGCGGCTGCGCGGTCAGATGCTGACGCGATCCGAGAGGCGCCGCGGGCTTGGGGGCGGCACCGGGGGGCCCGGTCTGAGTGCAGCGTGGTCCCGCATGCGGGCAGCACCGCGGTGTGGCACCCCGGCAGCCAGGTGGCGGGGGCGGTGCCGTGACCGCACCCGCTGCCTCGAGGGAGGGGGGCTGCCGTGGCAGTGTGTTACAAGGGCGGGTGAGGCGGGCCGGGTCCCTCCGCCCCACCTGCCGGCCTACTCCACCCCGCCTGACGCGGGAGGGAGGGTCAGGATCCGGATCCGCCAGGTGGTAGGGCAGCTGGTAGTACGACACATCATGCCGTACCCATCATGCCGTACCCATGTGTGCCAACATAGCAAAATACGTTACAGTGTCGGCAGCCGAGCTGCGAATTGCGAAACAGTGATGCAGCGTCAGCTATCAGCAGCGCCAGCTGTCAGCAGCCCCAGCTGTCAGCAGCTCGGCGCCTTACCCTCGTATGGGCCAGCTGAACTGTCAGGGTGCAGCTGCAGCGGTCCCTACCCGCCGACCCCGCGTTGATGTTGAACCCACACGGCTGCGACGCCTCCGCGGCATGCAAGGTAAACTACTGCAGGCCCCTAGCTCGGCTGGCGGTTACCAACGGCGGATCAGCACGTGACCTGCCGTGCGGTGTCGTACCCACAGGCGCCGCACCGCCGTCCTCAGCGACTCAGTCGTCGCCCCACCCGTCAAAACACACACCCCTGCACTCGTCCACGCCGCCCCAGTACGACACCCTGCCGCCGCTGGCTGCACCCCCCCCAGTCATCGCACCAACTCACCCCCCTGCGCCGGATGACGTGTCATACACACACACACACACCGCCCCGCCCCAGCACCCGCCCGCCCCCGTGAAAACCCTAGTCCCCCCCCTGCCTAGCTGAACCCCCGGTTGACGTGTCAGCCCCCGGTGCTGCCTGTTGTGGTGGAGCGGGACAGCCCCAGCGCGGGCAGGCGGGTCTGCGTGCTGGCAGCCGGGGGTGGCTGGTGGTGCTGATGCGGCTGGTGCTGGAGCGGCTGGTGATAGGGCATCATGGATCCTGGCCCCTGAGAGGAGCTCTTGCGGAGGGGACTGGTTTTGGAGCCGGTGGATCCACGCTTGCCGGCGGCGGGGCCGCCAGGGAGCGAGGACTGCAGTCAGGGGCGGCGGGAGGGGCGGTGATGAATGTGTCAGGTGACGTACTAGCTGTCTTGTTGTACGGCGGGGGCAGTCACGTGCTGATGCTGTCAGCGCCAGTCATGTGCCGCTAGCACCCAAACCCCTGCCCAGCAAGCCCTGACACCACAGCGGCGCTCTCTGCCTTCCCCCTCCCCACGGGTCTTCCTCGAACCCCTCCCCCCATGCGCCCGCAACCAGGCGTCCGAAGGCTATCCGCCAGCTACATTACCCATGTCGTGCAACCGGGTCGTTTCGCCCCTCCCCCTCCCACAAACACACCCTCCCCCTCCCACCCCCCCCCCCCACAACCCCTCCCCCCCCTCCCCTCGCGCACCTCGGGTACTCCGGACAGCGACAGTGAGCCCCCCCGGGGCGGGGGCAGCTCGCCGGAGGAGTGGGGCCCCGCCCCCGCCCCGCCGCCCGCCTGCCCCGCTCCACCCGCCCCGCCGCCGCCCCGCTGCCCCAGTGCTGCCCCCCCGGCCGCCTGCTGCTGCTGCCGCTGCGGCCGCCGCACCGGCGACGGCCCCCCCTGCGATGAAGCTGCTGCTGCGGCGGCCGCACCCCCAGCCAGCGGCACCAGGTGGACGGAGTGGTGCCCGCCAGCGCCGGCGCCAGTGGCGGTAGCGGCCGCGGCAGCTGCGGCGGTGGAGGCCAGCCGCCCCCTATGCGCTGCCGCCGCTGCCCCCCCGGCCGCTGCCGCTGCCGCTGCCCCCGCTGGCCCCACTGACGGCGACGATGCGGCCCCCGGTCCGGTGCCCGCTGCGGGCGGGCCGGGCCGTAGCTTGGACGGCGAGGTGGCGCCTCCTCCGCCCCCGCCTCCGCCGCCGCCCGCCCCGCCCGCTGCTCCCCCCCCCAGGAATCGCGAGTGGTGGGACAGCGCTGCGATGGGGGAGCTGGCGGCCCCATGCGGCGCGGAGGAGGAGGTGGGGGTGGAGGTGGAGGAGGCGCTGATGCAGGGGGCCCGAGGGGGAGGGGGGGAGGGGGAGGGGGAGGGGGGGAGGGGGAGGGGGAGGGGTGGGCGTGGAGGATGGGCGGCAAGACTTGGCGTGAACAGGGGTGAACTAGGGTGGTGGTGCCAGTACCGGTGTTGTTGGTGGTGGCGGGTGGTTTTGTAGTTGCTGGAGTGTGGCAGTGGGGGCGAGTCACCGGCCAGCAGTAAGGGGTCCAGGTGATGCATCGCAGGGGGTGGCCTCAACTAGGAGCCGGACTCACCCGCCGCCGCTGCCGCCAGCACGTGGTGCCTTGCCGCCACCGCCTGCCCCGCCCTGCCCGCGACCTCCTCCTCCTCCTCCCGCTGCGGCTCCAGGAACCACGCCGCCGCTCACCTGAGGACAACCAACCCAAGCCAAGCCAGGGGGCAGCAGCCAGGGGGTCAAGGAGCAGTGGCTGCCACCAGCGGTGTTGCGACACCTGCCCCTCCCGCCCGCCCACTCGCCCCTCCTACCCGCCCCTCCCTGGAGCGCACTCTGCGGTGCAGGCGACGTCACGTGACCCCACAGAGCCACCTGGCACCAAAGCCTCCCCCTCCCTCCCTCCTCCCTCCCCCTCCCTCCGGCCCCTCCGCCGCTCCCTCCCCCTCCCTCCGGCCCCTCCGCCGCTCCCTCCGGCCCCGCCCTCCCTCCCCCCCCCTCATATTACGACCTTCGGCTTTCGTATCCCCAACCCAGTTCTCCCGCATGCATCTCAAAACTTCTGTTTTAAACGATTTTTTCGGACATCCACGGGTTTCCCTCGAACCCTCCCCCCCCCTCCCTCCCTCCTCCCCCTCTCTCCCTCCCTCCCCCCCCTCCCCTCCCACCTCCAGCATCCCCGACCCCGAGGAGTTGTGGTGCGTGCTCGCCCCCGCAGCCACGGCTGCTGCGACGGAAGCCCCACCACCGCCGCCACCACCGCCGCTGCCGCCGCCACCGCTGCTGCCAGCACCGGTACCGGCGATGGAGAACGACGGCATGCCGTGCAGTCGGTTGAGGGAGGGTATCCGCCGCGGCTGCTGCTGCTGCTGCTGCAGGTGTTGTTGCGGCAGGTGGGGGGAGCTGGCGGAGGGGGCCGCTGCGCCCGAGGTGGCGCTGAGGCGGAAGGAGCCGGGACCCAGACCCAGACCCGGCAGCATCAGGGCCTCGGGCGGAGACTGCGGTGGTGCTGGCAGCTGCTGCTGTTGCTGATGCTGGGGAGACGATCCCGACATCTGCAACTGCTGCAGCTGGTGTTGGTGCTGGGGAGCCGGCTGGGGGTGGCCGGGGGAGGAAGGCTGGCCCACGGGCGACCCGTGGGTCAGCTGCAGCGCCACGTGGGAGGTCCCCCCTCGCGGGGAGCCCTGCAGGTTGGGCCCCACCTGCAGCGGAGCCAGCGGGATAGCCAACAGCGCCAGCGGGGGGACCGCAGCAGCAGCCGTCGTCACCGCCGCCGCCGCTGCCTCTTCGCTGTACGACAGGCGCAAGTGCCCGTGGGGGTGGGGGTGGGGTTGCGGCTGCGAGGGAGACGTGATCGGCGACAGCGTCGGCGCTACGCCCCCCCCTCCACCTCCACCGGGGGGCGGACCCGCTGTGGGGCCGGGGCTGGGGCCGGGGCCGCGCTGCTGGAGGGGCGCCAGGAGGGCCGGGGGGGGCCCGGCACCCAGCGCCGAGTCGGGCGGCCAGTGGTCTCGGGGCAGCACGGGAGGGGGGCCGGGGGGCGCCGCGCGGGAGGAGACGGCGACGGTTGCGACGGTTGCGACGGTTGCGACGGCTGTGACGGTTGCGACGGTTGCGGGGGCTGCGACGGTTGCGGAGGTCTGGAAGCCCCCGGGTGGGGAGCCGGCTCCACGGGCAGCGTCGGCGTGTCCAATGCCGTACAACTCCCCATCGCTGTCGTACGACTCGCACTCGAGGGTGCTGCCGCCGCCGTCGCTGTAGAACGACGCGGTGTGCCCCCCTCCCCCTCCCGCTCCCCCCGGACGCCCGCCGCGATCCACCCCCCCTCCTCCCCCCCCGGCCCCCTCCGGCCAGTCCACGTCCTCCAGGTCCACTCCCCCCAGCCCCAGCGCGTATCCGCCGCTGCCGCCCACCAGCACCTCCTCGCTGTACGCCTCCTCCTCCCCCGAGCTGAAGGTGATGATCTCGAACTCGCCGCCCCCCCGCCCTCCGGCCCCCCCTGGCCCCCCGCGGAAGGCAGAGGCGGTCCGGGTCTGCGGCCGCTCCCTCCGCTCCTGCGCCAGCCGCTGCAGCAGCGGCGCCAGCAGGGGGCCCAGCTGCGACCACAGCTCCGGCAGCAGCTGCGGAGGGGGGGAGGGGGCAGATGCGCATTACGGTTGGGGCGGTTGTCTGTTGCAGGCGGTGCTGGGCGGCGTTTGTGGTGCGGCAAGGCCGACCTGCGTGCGTGTGCTGGGCGCACCTGGGCGCACCCCCTCCCTCATACCCCCTCCATTCCACCCCGGCCCCTCTTCCCCTCCCTCTCCCCCTCCCTCATACCCAGGGCCCCCACTCCCCCTCCCTCCCCCCCTCCCCGGCTAAGCAGGCAGCCGCGGCAGCACCCCCAACCGCTGCCACCACCGCTTCCCCCACCGCTACCACCAACGGCCGCTGTACGGCGCCGCGGTTGCCCCCCCACCCGTGCAAAATCCCCGAACGCCCTCCCTGGCGCACCGTCTCAGCAACGTCGTACAGGATGGCTTTCTTGGGCTCCAGGGGGGGCAGGCCGATGGCGACCGCCTTCTCGTCCCGCGGCCGCCCGCGGCGCCGCCGCAGGTGGGCCGGCACGTGGGCCTCCCACTCGTCGTACTGTACGACATACGTTTCCTCGATGTTCCCCTGCATTGCGATGACCTCCTCGCAGGCCTGCAGCACGAGTGTGTTTGTGTGTGTGTGTGTGTGGGGGGGGTGTTACCGGTTCTTTTATAGAACCGGTAACGCGACTGGGGAAATGTAGTGGGTGCATAGCCTTCGGACACCGGGACGTGCGCGCATGCTACTGGACTAGGGTGGGGGCAGGGGGGCAGGTGAGGCCAGGTTATCCTGGTGTTGTGTCCGCGAATCCACGGCCGACAAACCGAAGGCCCATGAAGATGGTGGTCCAAGAAGATATAGCCGGCGGCGAATAGGTGGAGAGAAGGGGGGTGGCAGGGCGGGGTGGCGGGGGGGGGCAGGATAGCAGCCGTAGCAGCCGTAGCAGCAGCAGCAGCCGGGAACACGTACCAGCAGCAGCGAGGGCCGGGGAGGGGTGGTCTGTGTGTCCGCGTGTCCGCATGTACAAGGTGAGGTCAGTCGTGGGTGCGGCACACTTTGCTGGCTGTCGCAAGTCTGCTGCTGCTGCGGGGGGGCGCCCTATGCCGCCGCCATCAGGCCCCCCAGCCCCCACCCCCACCACCCATGCACCTCCAAGCCCACCACCCACCACGCCCACCCACGCACCTCCATGCCCTGCGGCCCCCCCGAGGGCCCCACCCTCCTCCCGCACACCGACAGCCCGTCCTCCGCTGGCGCCGGCGACGATGAGATGTACGGCGGCGGAGGCGGGGGGGCCGCCGCTGCCGCTGCCGCCGCCGCCGGCCCGCCGGCCTTGCCGGAGGTCGCGGCTGTCGCGGCTGTCGCGGCTGTCGCGGGGGCACCGGATGCGGAGGCGGAGGGCGGGGGGGGGACGTGACCGTGCGGGTGGGGCTGCTCGGGCGGCAGGACCTGTTGGGAGTTGGGAGTTGGGAGTTGGGGCCTTCAGAACAGTGGCAGGAAGAGCGGAAGACCAGTCGGCGGGCTCCAGGGAGGTTCGCCGGGGGTGTTGACGTGTGTGGAGCAGCGGTCGTGTGGAGCTGTGTGGTGGTGGTGGTGGTGTTGCGGGAACGGCAGTCCGGCGCCGGTGCTCTGGGTCCGGGTGGTCGCGGCGGACTGGCGGTACGGCGCCAGCCACGTGGCCACATGAGGCTGCCGCCAGCGACACGCTTTGAACTCGTAGGCGCCGCTACCGGCCGGACGGCATCCCCCCCTCCTCGCCCTCTTCCCCCTCCTCCCCGGGTACTCCTCGCCCCCTTCCCCCTCCTCCCCTGGTACTCCTTGCAATCCTCCCCCCCGGCCCCGCCTGGTCCCCGCCTGCCCTCGTCCTCGGCCCCTCCTGGCCCCCCTCCCTCCTCCCCCCCCCCCTCCGACCCCACCTGCCTCCCCCTCAGCCACAGGTGCGGCCTGAACGCCGCCCACTCGGCGCTCTGGAGCTGCACGGGGCGGAAGGACTGGCGGTCCTCGGGGATGCGGCTCGCGTAGGCCTGGGGGGGGGCCGGGGGTTACAACAATAGAACCGGTAACGGAGGCCGGGGGGGGGGTGATAAGAGAGGCGGGGGGGGGAGGCGAAGGAGGGGGGAGGCGGGGGGGGCACTTCAGGTGGGGGCGGGGCTGGCGATATGACCGGGTTACACGGCATAGGAAGCGGCGGGCAGAAACGAACTGGCGAACAGTCTTGTGACACGCGTTGGAGTGTGCACGCCGGAGGAGAACTTGGTTTGACTACCGGGGACCTGGGGATGCGGCTCGTGGGCGGGCTGCTAGAGGGGAAGAAGCGATGCCACCTATTTTGCGTTGGGGGCGCGAGTGTGGGCCTTGGCGGGCGGGCATTGTCCGCCCCTCCGCGCCCTACCCGGCCAGTGAGCCCCTCCGCGCCCTACCCGGCCAGTGAGCCCCTCCGCGCCCTACCCGGCCAGTGAGCCCCTCCGCGCCCTACCCGGCCAGTGAACCCCTCCGCGCCCTACCCGGCCAGGTCCCTTGCTGCCGCCCCCGCTCCGACCCCCGCTCCTCCACCCCGGCCCCCCCTCCAGTGCCGCCCCCCTTGCTCCCTCTCATACCCCCCCCGCCCGCCCCCCGCCCACCTGCTCTCGTCGCGTGCGCCGCTGCCCCCTCCCTGGAGCCGCCTTGCTGCAAGGTTCATTGGGCGCGTGGGTGCATCGCCCATGCGGCCGGGGGGCCGTGTGAGTCACACGCTAGTCGCATGCGAGCCGCACGTGAACAAGCGGGGCTCACCCGGGGCTCACGCCAGGAAGCGGGGCCGGAGGGGGCTGCTGGATCGGCTCGCTGTTCCCGCAACTCACGTGTCGCATGCTCAGGACCGGGGCCAGCCGCACCGCGTTGCATAGGGCCCAACCGCCGGAGGCCCCGGGGCGCATAGGGCCCAACCCTCGGAGGCCCCGGGGCGCATAGGGCCCAACCCTCGGAGGCCCCGGGGCGCATAGGGCCCAACCCTCGGAGGCGCGGCCCTGGCGGTTGCGACTCTGCCCCCATTCCATTCCCAACTCGCGTTTCGATACCAGCATGGCTGCCGGGCCAACCCCATCAACTGGAGACGTCTCCTTAACACCCCCGTGCCCCCACTGGATTCTGGGAGCACCATGTCGGTGAAGACATTTCGAACTCGCTCGCTTTGACCTTTCGAACTCCGGTGACGCAGGATCCACCTGTCACCCCCCAACTGGTCAAGGCCTGGAGGCCCCGTACGGCCAGCACCGCCCCCCGGGTATCCCGCCCCCCCCCACACACACGCCGGTGGAAGTAGTCTCGCTCTGACTCCGCCCCGTTGCGGCCGTTTGCTCTTACCCTGCGTCCGCCTGTGCCGGCTGAGGCGGCCGGTTGTGGAACTCAAAGACGCCCTCGTTGAAAGCATCCAGCGCCGCGCGAAGCTGCAGCGTAGACTGGGCGTCAACATCTTCAACACCCTGCGAACCGTGCAGTTACCGACCCCAGGTAAGAACACGCCGAACGATGGCGGCATGCACGACATTTCAGGTTGCGGACATACTGGAAAGAGTTCGTCACAGCCCGAGTTTACTGTCAGGTCCGTAAACAATATATTCGAACGGAACATGGTTGTCGCGCTACGGTCGCTTCCGGGCAGGCCGTTGGGGAAGCCCACGGCTTTTACGAGGCAAACCGCATTACTGCCTCATTTTTATGCATCTCTCATACAAGTAATTCTCTGCACTACGCTGGTGAAGGTAATTTCGTCGGGGGGTGCCGGCACCCGATATGCCAAAATAACTTGCTGGGTGGTTGGTCAAGAGCCCGGCAAGTATGTGGTAACATCGCGCGGAAGCTATCAGAAAACTACATAAGAGGTTGTACCGGCTAACTGGCAAGGTGTCGATTACACGATTAGTTACGCCCCGTACGACGTCCGCGAGTTTCACCATGGGTCTACCGTCTACGGCACCATGCAAGCCACGGCATCTTACTCCTCCTTACCATGCTCAAGCCTGATGAGCTTTTGCGGCTGGTCCGCCAAAGAACCACAGGGGAGGTCAGGCCAGCACAGTACCATGTTGCGCGCCAGTTGCTGGACGACGCAAAGCACGTAGGAAGGGACGCACGGCAGGGTGTGGCATGCTGCGGCGTCAGCCCCCCGCTCGCGCATCCAACCCTCTGGGCGACCCAGCGGAGCTCACCCCTCCTGCGGATTGGTTGTCCCGCGCAACAATCCGCATCCTCAAGCACGGTGCCCGCCCCAGCAGCCCGACTCACCCAACTCCAGATGGTCAGCAAATCCGCCGCGCTTGGCAACCCATGTCCACATCAGTGGTGGAAACCGCCACCATCACCGCCACCACCACCACCACCATTACCACCATCACCACCGCCACCACCATTATTACCACCACCGCCACCACCACCATTACCGCCACCACCACCACCGCAACCAACAACAACATTACGGCCACCACCACCACCACCACCACCACCACCGCCACCGCCGCCACCACCACCACCATTACCACCATTACCGCCATTACCGCCATTACCGCCACCACCATTGCCGCCATTACTGCCACCACCACCGCCACCATTACCGCCATTGCCGCCATTACTGCCACCACCACCGCCACCATTACCGCCATTGCCAGCATTACCGCCACCACCATTGCCAGCATTACCGCCATTGCCGCCATTACCGCCACCACCATTGCCACCATTACTGCCACCACCATCGTCATGATAGGGTCGTCGATGCCCGGACGCTGTCAGCAGCTCGTGCCGGTCAGCAGTGCGTCATGATGCAGCACGCGATGCAGCCGAGTGCGGCCTCCAGCGCCGCCACAAGCTCACCCCACCGCCATCACAATTATATTTACGAGGGTAAAATCACAACCACACCGGCAGACAAAGAGGCATGTACATACGGGTGGAGGAAAGAGGACAAGCCGCAAGGGCTCCATGATGACTAAACATATAATGTGCAAAATAAAGGAACTACGGTTTTATGGTGTTAGGATGCCATGTGCGTGCTGGTTCCGGAGCCGCCCCCCCTGGCGCCGTTTCCGAAGTCGTGCCGTGCCACCCAATGCCGGCCACCGTCCGCGCGTCGTACATCAATAAATGGTTATGTACGTGAAGAGGGGAAGAAAAGATAGGATGCAAGACCAGCCAGTCCATGCGTCTAGCGGCCGCTGCTGCCCCGACTAGAACGGCGACATGCCCTTTGACATCATCATCAGCAGCATCAGCATTATCATCATCACCGCCTTTCACGTGTCTACCTCGGTGAGGCAGAGCACAGTGCGGCATGCCCCCGCCCCCCTCCCCCCCGACACCACACACGACACCGCAACCACCGCCGCCGCCGGGCCACCACGCCTGTCCTTTTCGCGTCAACGGTCTTTATGGCCCCCCCCAGTCTGCGCAGTGGAGCCCCGGGAAGCAAAGATTGGTACAGCTCGAAGCACGCCGCAGTCAGCGATGTATGCTACTAATGATTCTCGCTACCGGGAATTATGAATTGATTCTTATTTAATTCCTACGCATAATCATAGACGTTAGCAGTGTCCCCTCGCCTCGCTCAACGCTGCTCGGCGTCGCTACCATGCTACCACGAGCTCACTCACAGCAGTGCCGTACACCCGATGCACTCTTCGCCCCCCCCCGCCCCCACCAAGTAGCACGCCACCGGCGAGCCACCTCCACAAGTTCCTCGACCGCCAATCCCAGTGCGCCAGCGTGTGCGTGCAAGCATGCGTCCGAAGCCCATGCGCCAACCATCGCCACTGCTCATGTCGCGTGAACGAGTCTTTCATGCCCTCCCCCCAACTTCTGTTTCAAACGGTTTTTTTCGGGCATCCACGGGTCTCCCTCGAACCCCCCCTACATGTTAATTTCCAGCTCCAGCCCCTCCAGCTCCTCAAGCTCCCTGGCCAGCATATCAGCGGTCAGGCTGTCGCCCTCGTACCGCAGCTCGTCCGCCCCGAAGAATGCCGCGCTCAGCCGCCCCCCCCCGCCAGCTGCCGCTCCCACCGCCGCCGCCGCCATGGGCCCTGTGCGCTCCCCCCCTTCACTGACGGTGGTGGTGGTTCCGGAGGCCGCCCGACAGGACTCCTTGCCGTAGACGTTGACGACCTGCGCGAGCAAGACCACCACGGAACAACAAGGATCATGCACGTTGTGTCGCCGCTGCGCGTGTGCGCGTGCGGGTCTTGCCGTCACCGCGGTATGTCAGACGGCAAGGCGGCGCGGTTCAAGGCACGGGACGGTAACGGAAGCTCGTCGGTGTCGCTTGGTAACGTGCCTCGTCTCCACGATAACGATCGGTATCCAGGCTGGGACGGAACCGGGCTGCACCGCGCCTCACCTCACCGTGTGTCATCCCACCAGCCCGCTTCGCCGTCTTACGCTTCACCCGCTACCACACATTCGTATGTGTCATTTCCTTTAACCGGCCGCTGATTGGCCGCCTCCACAGGTTTCTGGGTAGTCAATCCAAGTACTCCAGCATGCGCCCGCAATCATGTGTCGCAAGACCATGCGCCAGCTATCCTATCCATGTCGTGTAACCGGTCTGCATGCCCCGCCTCCCCACCCGCTGCTGCCCCATCCTCCCCGCCCCCCGCCTCCCCACCCGCTGCTGCCCCATCCCCCCCGGCCCCCGCCTCCCCACCCGCTGCTGCCCCATCCCCCCCGGCCCCCGCCTCCCCACCCGCTGCTGCCCCATCCCCCCCGGCCCCCGCCTCCCCACCCGCTGCTGCCTCTGCCGCTCCAGCTGCTGCTGCACCAGCACAAGCTCCTTGGCCGCCACCGCCGCCGCCGGGCGCCTCCGCGGGTCTCGGTCCCAGCACTCGGTGATCAGGCGGCGCAGCTTGGGCGGGCAGCGCTGGTCGCTGATGTGGTCCAGGGGGGGCCGCTCGTGGAGCATGGCCACCTTGTACGCCACAGCGGCGATCGAGTGGTCCTAAGGGGGAAGAGGCGGGTGGGGGGGGGGGCCGGGTGGGGGGGGGGCATAAGGACCGGGGGGAGGAGGGATGCTAGGGGCTCACGGGTGTTGGTTGTTGGTTGCCCCCCCCTCCTCTCCCCCCCTCTCCTCTCTCTCTCTCTCTCCCCTCTCCTCTCTCTCCCCTCTCCTCTCTCCCTCCCCTCTCCTCTCTCCCTCCCCTCTCCTCTCTCCCTCCCCTCTCCTCTCTCCCTCCCCTCTCCTCTCTCCCTCCCCTCTCCTCTCTCCCTCCCCTCTCCTCTCTCCCTCCCCTCTCTCCCTCCCCTCTCTCCCTCCCCTCTCTCCCTCCCCTCTCTCCCTCCCCTCTCTCCCTCCCCTCTCTCCCTCCCCTCTCTCCCTCCCCTCTCTCCCTCCCCTCTCTCCCTCCCCTCTCTCCCTCCCCTCTCTCCCCCCCTCTCTCCCTCCCCTCTCTCCCCCCCTCTCTCCCTCCCCTCTCTCCCTCCCCTCTCTCCCTCCCCTCTCTCCCTCCCCTCTCTCCCTCCCCTCTCTCCCTCCCCTCTCTCCCTCCCCTCTCTCCCTCCCCTCTCTCCCTCCCCTCTCTCCCTCCCCTCCCCTCTCTCCCTCCCCTCTCCTCTCTCTCCCTCCCCTCTAACTCTAAAACCCTGAAACCCAAACCTACCTTCCACGGCTCCCGGGCCGTCAGCATGGCCCACAGCATCACCCCCAGTGCGTACATGTCCTGCCAGGTGAGGGGTAGGGGGGGTGAGACGGGGCAGCACTGCAGGCAGGATCGGCAGCCCTGAGGGGGTGGAGGCTGACGTGGCAGCAGCTGGGGTCCTGTAGCTAGCAGGGCCCCGACAGGCAGCAACACAGTACAAGATGTACGGATCATTTGCTCGGTCGTATAACCGCCCCGCCGTACATTGTGCATGGCGCATGGCAATACCAGAGGGGAGGAGGAGAGAGGGGTGGCCCCTCTCCCCCGCCCGGGCCCGCCCTCGGCCTCACTCCCGACCCCCCCTGCCGTACCGAGTGATACGTGATGACGTTGTCGGCGGTGTCGTAACACTCTGCGGGGCGCCAGGGAGGGGGCGGGGCAGGTGGAGGTCGCTGGCCGGATGGGGCTGTCCGTCAGCAGCTCATCCCCGTCACACTCACCGCCCTCGGTTTGTCGGCCGTGGATTCGCGGATTCTCTCATCAACCCCCCCCCCGGGGGCGGGGCTTCTTGCTTTGTGCCTGCCCCTGGTGACTCCGGCGAGCGTGTATGCGTTGGCTCGTTTGGGCGGTGGCGCTGTGGGGAGCTCCTGGGAGCCCGCACGCCACACGCATCCTGTTTTGATGTGTGCGCTCGCCCTCACTTATCACGATTTGTCGTGTAACTGCTCACCCTGCTCGCCGTACCCGGTCCATCCAATATCCCCGCCATTACCTTCCTTCCCGCATTAACAATGGTAGTACCGGTACTAGCTTCTGGCGATCCACCCCTCCCATTCACCCCTCCCTTGAGCCCTTAGGATGTCCTCATCCTCGTGGTCCGGTCCTGACGCTCGCCGCTTTTGCTCGCTTATTTGGTCTTTCCTTGCCATCCTCAGGTCAGTCCACCTCTCCCACTACTTTTCGCACGTAACGGGGCGGGTTCACCTGTGCCGGGCACGTTGTTCTTTCGTTCGCACTCACGGGCTGTTGATAGCATACGGGGCTGCTCTCCGTCTCAAGCCTTCACATCCATTGCCTTCGCATCTTATTACGACCACCATTCACTGCTGCTTATCAGCTTCTCCGCCAGCCGCCTGTCCTTCATTTACTACTTTACTCGCTTTCATACCACATTTTCTTCTCGACTACGTTGCCTTATCACCTCACACGATGATTCAGCAGCGCTTCCGCTCCATCAACTCGCCTCCCGTCTCTTCTGGACCGCCATCTTCACCACCCTTGGTTTGCCGGCCGTGGAGTCGCGGATTCTCCTTTACCCCCTCCCCCCCCCGGGTTTTCCTTGCAACCCCCGGTTGTGTGTACCCCCCGCCCTCCGACCCGCCCCGACCCCCACCTGGCGCCATGTATGCCGGCGTGCCCGCCTCGGGGTTCAAGGTGGCCATGGTGGCGGCACGGAGGCGGGAAAACCCGAAGTCCTGACGGGGGGATGGGGGGGAAGAGGGAGTGGGGGGGGGAAGAGGGGGGGAGTGGGGTTGTGGCAGTTGTGGCGGTTGATGCGGTTGGTGCGGTTGTGATTGTGGATGCTCGTCACTTCGCGTCGTGCCACATCCATCCATCTGACACAGGGACGGTGGTTGCGGCGGGTGGGGGGCCGGTGTGTCTGCAAGGGGCGGGGGGGGGGGTAGGGTGTTACCCCAGGCACCCCAGCCGACCAGCCCCATGTGGTGGGTCTCCGTACGTACCGCCAGGAGGTCTCCGTACGTACCGCCAGGAGCCCCCCCCACCACCAACCCCACGCACGTGAACCCGTACGTACCGCCAGCTTGACCACGGGTGTGGCGCTATCCGCGCCGATGATGAGCACATTGGCGGGCTGGGGGGGGGCAGGGGGGGGGGGTGAATACCGGTGACACGAAGAAGACAGGATAGTGGGCGCATGGTCGGCGGACAGCGAGGGTGTGGGGTCGGGGGGGGGGGCAGGCGTCGGGCGGGGGGGGCGAGTATGGCCCCTACCTGTCACACCCTATGCATAGGGCCCGCTCCGCACTTGATGAGGTGTCCCATCCTCGCTAGGTGGTGCGGAGCAAAGGAAGGCAGCCGCCCAAACTGACACCTCCCGCCCGCCGCCCCCCCGCCCGCCCGCCGGGCCCCCTCACACCGGGTCTCCCCCCACCCCAACACACACACGAACACACACCTTGAGGTCCCGGTGTGCGATTGTGGGGTGCAGGTACTGCAGGCCCAGGCAGATCTGAGTGGCGATGTGGATGACCTGTACGGCACGGCAGGGGAGGGTGGTACGGCAAAACGGCGATATGGCGATGGTGGTGAGGGTGGTGGCGAGCGCACCCGGGCATGTGGGCAGAAGCACGCACACCGGGGTCATATGTCTGGTGCCGCCTCGCTCGTGTATGTACGACACAGTGGGCGGCGGTGCCCCGCGGTGCCCCCCGTGCCCCTCCCTGCCGCCATGCGGGCCCAGTGCCGACGAAAAACACATGTAAACCCCCGCTCGGCCCCCTTCGCCCCGCCCCTCCCCCGGTCTCTCCCCCTCCCCCTGCCGTACCGTCGACAGCGGCAGGAGCGTCTGCCTGCGCCCACGACCCTGCACCTCGTCCTCCTCCGCCCCTCCTGCTGCCCCTCCTCCAGCTGCCCCTCCTCCTGCTGCCCCTCCTCCTGCAGGTCCCGCCGCCGCCGCCGGAATGGCCACCCCCGGCTCGCCTCCTCCTCCTCCTCCATCTCCCCCGCCTCCTCCGCCTCCTCTTCCGTACATGAGCTGCTCCAGGGTGGTCTCCATGAGCTCCATCACCAGAAACACCCGCGGGGGAGTCAGGCTGGCGGCCAGCAGCCCCACGATGTTGGGGTGCTGGCAGCGACCCAGCACCTCCACCTCGCGAGCCAAGCTGTCCAGCAGCCGCTGAGGACCAGCACCGGCGGCACCAAGCAGCCGCGGAGCAGCCGCCGCCGCCGCCGGCGACTGGCGCTGGGCGCCCGAGGGCCGCTGCCTCCCCAAGGTGACGGCGTCGCAATCGGCGCCGGCGACGTCAGCAGCAGCTGCCGTCGTCGTGGTGGTAGCAGTGGTGGTGGTGGTGCTGGACTCCTCATCCGTCCCCTCCCACGGCTCCTCGCCCCCGGCCCCCTCCGTCCCCTCCGCCCAATCCTCGAGGTCGAACACCCCCTCATGCAGCATCTTGACCGCCACCTTGGCGCCCCGAAACACCCCCTCGTACACCTTGGCGAAGGCACCCCGACCGCGCAGTGTCGGCAGCAGCGTCACCATGTCGCACGCGTCACCGCCCGTGCTGGCGATCCGCCGTACACCCAGCCGCACAGCCGCCCGGCCCCCGCTGCCGTACCAATCACCGCCCTCGGCCCGCTGCTGGTCGCCGCCGCTGCTGTGGACCCCGATGGCGAGGGTGCGGGGGCTGGCACCCGCCGCCGCCGCCGCCGCTGCCCCGCCCGCCAGCAGGCGGCCGTGGGGGTCCCCCGTGCCTCCCCCCCCGTCGAGCTGGATGCCCACCCGCATGGCCAGTCCGGGTCGGGGGGGAGTGGAGTGCGTGAGCACCTGGCTGTGGTAGCGGGGGGCCTTGAGCGCCGAGGAGCGCGGCGAGGGGGCCACCAGGGCAGCTGCGGGGGGGGGAGGCAGGGGGGGAGGCAGGGGGGAGGCAGGGGGGAGGCAGGGGGGAAGGCAGGGGGGGAGGCAGGGGGATTGAGCAGTTGGGAGTCCAGGGGGGGCAGCGAGGGCATGACGAGTCAGAAGCGGGAGCCGGACAGCCGCCCAAGCGAGGGAGCCCGGTCCTCTGGGACAAGGGGAGGGGGAGGTTGCGGGGGATGCAGCCGTGGGCTGGAAGCAGGCAGCCCCCGGGGGCCTTATGGCCTCACCCACCTGGGCACGCCGCCTCCGCATCCCGCCGCTGCTGCTGGTCCGGGGCCGCAGGTGCGGAGGCGGCTCCAGGGAGGTCCCGGGAGCCGCCGCTGCCGCCGCTCGCAGCCCAGGAGGCGGCAGTCGCCCGGGAGGGGGCGCCAGCGGGCCCCGGGGGGCGGGGGGCTGGTGGGGACTGGTCCCGGGGGGGGGCTGGTGGGTCCCCGGGGGGGGGCAGGGGCGGCCCCTGCTCCCGACGGGGCTTGAGGAAGGCGCACAGCGCCAGTGCGGCCATAAGGCCCACCACCACCACCAGCGAGGAACCTGCTAGGAGGAGGAGGGGCCGGTGCGGCGTGGTGATGGGTGTAGGCTGTCGGCGGGGGGGGGGGGTGAAAACCGGTGACACGAATAAACGACAAGATAGTGGGCGCATGGTCGGCGGACAGCGAGAAAAACCCGTGTACGAAAGGAAAAGTGTTAGAAGAGACGTTTCAAGATGCATGCTGGAGACCACTTGGTTGAGGAGACTAAAGTCGGAGGTCGTCTGTCGACCTTCGGCGGCTACGTCTAATTCGGTGGCGACTTTTAGGCTAACGGAAGCTAGGACCCAGCGTGACGCAAGGAAACGTTTCGCAAAGGGGTGGGGGTGGGGGGGCTGCTGCTGCTGCCTCGCACAATTGTGGCAGGCTGCTCGCGTGGCGCCGCCGGTGCCCAGGGAGGAAGCTGGCGGCAGCTGTTCGAGGTGCTCACTCCCCTTCCCGCCGCGGCCGTCACTCGCACGGATCGCTGCAAGGTGGTGAGAGCGACACACACAAGGTGGCGCCACCCAGGCACAGTCTGGTGTGCACACGGGCGCACACAGGGTGCAGCCGGTGGGGGTGCGGACCTACCTGCCAGCCGGGGGGGGTGCGGGCCTACCTGCCAGGGCGCCCGCCAGGGCGGGAGCGCCGCCGCGGGGGGAGGAGGAGGAGGGGCCGCTGCCGGCCCGGTGGGGGAGGAGGTCGTCCTGCTCCAGGGAGGGGGTCGGCGCCGAGGAGTGCAGCAGGCGCCGCACCAGCTGCACCACAACCCGCTGGGGCTGCTGCTGGGGCTGCTGGGGCTGCTGGTACTGGGGCGCACTGCCTCCCGGCCCCCCCGGTGGCGCCCCCTGCCGGCCCCCTCCGCCGCCCTCCGCCGCCACGTCGCCCGTTTCGGAGCCGCACAGCTGCCGTACCCGGACGAGGTGCAGCTGCAGGGGAGGGGGGGAGGGAGGGGGAGGGGCTGGGTTAGGGGCGGGAGAGCCATCAGCCAGCGGGGCAGCTGGGGGGCATTCGGCGGTATGCCAGGGGTTTGTGCCGTGCTTTGCACGCTGCCCTTCCTTCCCCCGCCAAGCCCGACCCATGGGTCGCCGCCGCCGCTCCCTGGACCCCGCTGCTGGCCGCTGTGCCGCTGCGAAGTCCCTCAGCCCCGCCTCGCAGCGCCGGAGGCGGGCCGTACCTGCGTGCCACGACTGCGGTGTACGGCACTGCGGTGTCTGGACCGCCATCTTCACCGCCTTGGTTTGTTGGCCGTGGATTCGCGGATTCTCTTTAAACCCCCACCCCACCGCGCCCGTATCCCCCCCCACACACACACCCCTCACACACCCCACCCACCCACCAGGTATCCGGGAGGGCCCGCCCCCGGCAGCCCGGCTGCTGCAGCCAGCTGGTCCACGTCCGTGCCGTACATGCCGAAGTCCACGTACAGCGCGACCTGCTCCCAGCACCGCTCCAGGGTGGGCGCACTGGCGGCGCGGCGGCAGTCCGGGCGCCGGTGCGCCGGGCGCAGCATCTGGTTGGTGCCGGGGAGGGCGGCGGGGCGGGGGAGGCTGCGGGCGGGGCGGGGGCGGGGTTTAGCGGGGTGGCTTGAGGCGGGTCCAGGGGGGCGCATGTGGGTGACTGGGCGGGCGGGGACGGGGGTGAGGGGGTGTCGAGTATGGCGGCGACATGGGGGGATGCTTGGGTGGGGCAGGCGGGTGCGGGCAGGCGGTGCGTACCTTCCCACGAGGGGGGCCTCGGAGCACTCCCCCCGGACCACCAGCGACGACTCCTGCAGCCGCACCGTCGCGGACTGGCCGGCGGGCAGCGGAGCAGGCAGCGGCAGGACAGGCGCCAGGGAGGGGGCGGAGCCACGGGGCCCCGAGGGCGGCGGTGGCGGCGGTGGCGGCAGCAGCAGCAGCAGGGCCCGCAGCGTGAGCCGCACCCCGGCAGCCAGACGGACCTGGGGCCGGATGGAGGGGAGGGGGAGGGGATGGGGGGCAGGCAGGGAGTGGTGGGTGCGGTGGGTGGGGGACAGAGCCAGGGACTGGGGGCTGAGCACTCACGGGGGGGCCGAGCGTGGAGATATCGAGCACCACGGGGCGGTCAGCAGAGGGACCAGTAATGATAACGTCCCGGTCGAGGATGATGGGCAAGTTATCGAGGAGCCCCCAGTCCAGCGCGCTGACGGACACGTCGGTCAGGAGAGCGATTGTGTAGATGGTACGGTCAACCAGCGCGACCGCTAGGCATCTGCCTGTCTGGCACTTGACCAGATGCTCGGATTCCACTTGTGCAGCTGAAGCTTTCGCCAGCTGTTCGGCGTCAGCTGCACCTTGAGGGTGCGCATGTACAACCGCAGAGGCCAGCAGGATGAAGACGGCTATCTTCATAAGTAATATTGCCTGGCGTTTTCTGAGAGACAGCTTCGAAGGGCTAAGCCAACCCGTTTTGTCTATTTTTGCCGCCTGCTGTAGGTCTACAGTGCTTCCTCATTGAGTGCTGGGCGACGCCCTTTCCCATGTACTATTGTATGCAAGGGCCAGAGTAATATGTGTCAGATTTCGGTGCAGAGTGAAACGTACTTCTGAGTGGATATCGGGCGAGTTTTGCGGGACAAAGAATGTACGCTGGGCGGTAGTGGTGGGCCGTACGTGTTACGACACAACGGGAATCAAGCACATTTAGCATGAAATATGACAGTGTACTGGTACTCAGGACAAAAAGAGGGGCTCATGTCGGTTGCCGCAACATATGAGCGCCGAGCAGACGACCCCAAAGGCACAGGAAAGCTTTGAACATAACAGAGATGCCGGGCGAACCCATGACAAGCTGGGGGGTGCGGGTACGACAAGCTAGCGCTGGCAGCAAGCAGATGCCCCAAAAGGCACAGGGAAAAATTAGGAAACCCCGCCGTGGCCAAGTAAGCGCGCGGTGCTCCGATGAACAAGGGGTGTCGGCTTCCTCGAAGCCGGAAAAAGGGCGGGGCCCCTCTGCATCCGTACGGGCCAGTTGCTTTTGTGGAGCACGAGTGATCACTGCGGGCCGGTTGCTTAGCTGCGTGTGCGACAACAGGAGGGCTGCTTCACCACGCATGCAAGGATAGAAACCACCTTGACAGAAGTGTAAGAGGAAGCCAACATTAATTGCATGCATGCGCCAATTTTGGGCGCATGCCGCATGGTCAGTACCGCGAAGCGCCAACCGACATGCCCTTGTCGTGGAAGGCCAGAGCGTTGCTTAGCAAACCAACGTGCGGGTTACATGGAAATCATCTGAGAGGTGCCTGCTGACAGAGCTGAGGGTCCCACGGTAGACAACACCATAGTCGTCGTTGCCGGGCATCAAAGCGAATGATAGAGCCGGGGAATCGTTGGGAACACGGGTTTAATTGGTGGCTGGGAACACGGTGCGTGTCATGACCGTGTTCCCAGCATTTAGGCCGTGTTCCCGCTCTTGCAATTGTTCCGGACACAATTAACGAATCGTCCTTGCTTATACGTCATTTAGAAGGTACCGGGCATCCATGCGAATGATATGAGCCTGGGAATCGTTGGGAACACGGGTCATCCATGCGAATGATATGAGCCTGGGAATCGTTGGGAACACGGGTCATCCATGCGAATGATATGAGCCTGGGAATCGTTGGGAACACGGGTGCGTTTGGTGTGAACATGGTGTCATGACCGTGTTCCCAGCATTTTAGGCCGTGTTCCCAAGAATGACCGGCTAGCCTTACGTCCCCACAGAATACTGCCCCCAAAACCACTCCAAGCCTACGGTACCCTTAGTATGACGGATAAAAGCTCGATGTGTCCGGACCACTCGCAAGGGTGGTAACACGGCCTGAAACCCACCAATAACCCCCGCGTTCCCACCCATTCCCCCGCTCATCTCATCCGAATGGATACCCGATACCTTTCAATACGACGTCTAAGATTACTTCAATGTGTCCGGACAACTGGAAAGGCGGGAACACGGCCTGAATGCTGGGAATGGCATGCACCTTGTTCCCACCAATTGCAAGGGCGGGAACACGGCCTGATCACCCGGCGTTATGTACCAAACCATTGTGAGGCTTGTGCATGCCAACCATCGCCAAAGTGCTGGCTGGCACAGCCGAGGGCGCCACGGGAGAGAGCGTCATGAGTGCGCCTCCTCGCTCGAAGGTCCCGATCGGTTGGCTTACGATAGTAGTAGCACAGGTCATAAAATGAAACGGCTAGCATATCTGCATAAAGTGCAAAGGTGCTCGGCCCGGCAAGCCGCAACGATGGTGAAGTAAGAAGCAAGGCCGCGGCGAGCGAATATCAGAATTATGAGATGCCGTGGCTTGATCTTTTAACTATGAGATACATGGAACCTGTTAGAGGGAAGTATAGTGCGAAAGGCATTGCTTTGACCGCGGCCTTGCTCCACGGCGACCGTGAAACTCATTCTCGCTCAAATGATTTTTGGTTGCCAAAGTAAGGTTAGTACGTAATAGAGGATGCATAAGGCTATTGAAATATGGTTACAGTTGGGCGTCCTATAATGTTTGGTGCGAACGCACGCACGCACGCACGCACGCACGGACGCACGCACGGACATGGGCAACCCTAGGGGGCGGGGCCCCCCGAGGCGCTTCGCGCTGGGGCCCCGCCCAAAAAGGACAACCCAGGCACCCCAAGGCCCACCGCCGGCCTGTGAGACCAGCCAGCAGCCTGGACCGACGGGCTGGGGACGGAACTCCCCGCCGGCAGCCCGGGGCACCACTCACCCACTAAAAACCGCCCCACCGGAATAACCGGCCAGCAAAGTGAACTTCAGCACAATGGGCAGTCCCAACAAACCAAGGCCACGAGGGCGGGGATGGAAAGCACAAAACCGGGCAGATGGCACCCCAGGCACACCTAAAGACACGGCCGCCGACAACAGAAATAACTGGCCGGATCAAACCGCACGAAAGGAGCAAGACAAGAAAAGCAGTCCCGGGCCCAGAAGGCGGGACATGTGGCTCATGAAGAGCACGAGTCAGGAGCCGCTCAGGCCCTTCAGGGCAGCCAGGGATCAGCCGGCACACCGCCAGCAGCGACCACCAACCACATGGACGACGGGTGGGTGACCCCGACAGCACAGAGCACACGCACCCCCTCGCTCCAGTCCGGGGCACACCCAGCTGAGCAAAACCCCGCAGATGGGCCCAGCTAACAATCAGCACCTCGCAGTCAATAGCGCGCGAGCGCATGGCCCCAGGCGGGGCCCATCAGGCGGCCAGGGCAAGAACGGGGGCAGCTACCGGCGGCTGACCACGCAGGGCAGCCCGCAGCGCCACTGCGACAGCTCGATTGCCCATCGACGGCCGGGCGCCAGAAGACCTCATTCGGCCGCATCGGCCGCAGGAGGGCGGCAGTCAGCGCCGCTCAGCGGAGCTTGGGGCGGCAAGTAAAGAGGTTCAGCAGAGGTGCCAGCACCCCCGCAGGACAAGGGGCGCAAGGGGCGACCGATGACCATTCACTAGAGCGCTGGACAGGTAGGGTGGTGGAGAGCAGGAGCGGGTCCAGGCTGAAATCCTTCCGGCTCTCCGGCCACGTCCACCGACCGGCACGCACGCGAACTCATCGCACGTTCCATCGAAGCGGAATTGCGTCGACAGATGCGACAGCTGATTACGAAGGGTGGTCGGGGACGATGGCCTTCCCCATCGGACCGTGGATCACTTTGCATGACTTCTCATTATAGCGCTCACGTGCTTTCAAATTGCCATGCCAAGTATTACACCAAAAGATTTTCTGGAGAAACCTGGATGTACACAGCCGTACCTGAATATTAACCATCACAAATTGTTATGGTAGGTTGGTAGCGTCTCGAGCAATTATGAATATAACATATATACTTCCTTATTCTTTGCAGCGTTAGATAAATGATGTGCGAACTTTAAATTACACACCGGCAGATGGAAACGCCCCGCTTCTGGAAACAGGCAGAAAAACCGCTAAGTAACAGTGGTATGCCGGCATTAATGAGCCATTTGACCGGTGACGTGCATGACTGGCAGGGCTTATGCATAAAACATACGTTACGCGCTTGGCGGCCTGTCCCAGCTTGGTTAAGGGGGCGCGTTGGCCTTCGGTGGCCGTTTCCTATACAGCAGCAGCTTCATTACAAATTTGCGACTGCCCGTAAGTGGAGCAGCCGAATCGGCATAAGAGGCTCGTAACAAAAGGAACAACAAAAACCTTAACCTCGACAGTGACCGCTGGGGTGTTATGAAGGTGGACAGCTCGGACCTTCCCATCCGGCAGTGGGTCCGAACGGTACAATCGGCTCCGCGACCGGACCGGTCGCCCAGGGTCGCCGACCCCGCCGCGGGGCTGAAGTATTGCAATATCGACCTGATCGGTCTCTTGATATCTATGACAAAAAGCAATAATCACGAACAACTATGAGCACGAGTATATTCAGGAAGAATGACCGGACTAGTCGGATCGGGCGACCGGGGTCTACCTAAATACGACAGCTCGTAATAGGGTCCTACGCAATTAGGAGTGTCGTCATAAAGGGCGCTTATGACTCCTAAGGCGTTAACGACATACAATATTTCCTAATGATCCTTTTACGAAGGCTTCCACCGTCTTTAGGAGATTCGTCGTAAAGGGTTCGTAAGACTCGTCATGCCTTTGCATAAATTAACGACTTCCGAGCTTTCCTAGTGACACCTTGCGACCTCTTACAAAACCCTTTACATAGCGTCGTAAGAGAGTTCGCAAGACGTTTAGGAGTGGGTCATGAGTGTTTTACAACGATTCGGCTGCCATAGAGCTGCTGCGCTGGTCGTTAACCGTCGTTCGCTTGCTTACACCTTAGCCCATACAAAACTACTACCATACGCGGGCACATGGCAAACATATTTAGGATTATATGGGTAAAGACGTTGGTGGTTGTGCTGCTGCTGCTGCTGGGGCTGCAGTCGTCCATTCCGAAGTTAACAGCAGGCAGGGCAGCAGCAGCAGGCTCACACACACACATCGCGCAGGGAATGGACGCGGAAGCCTTCTCCTGAATTAAGACTAGTGATAAACGCCATCTGTACCAAGCCTGTTCGCATTTCCAAGACTTCCTAGTGTCGAGGAGAGCTGGGTTGCCTCCGGGAACCCAGGAATGCAACCCTGCGCAGCCAGCGCAGGCCAGCGACTCCCGAGCTGATCTTCTACGTACGAAGAGGCGATGGAGCCCGGTCTAGCAGTATGGAGATCGCATGCGCCTCTTACCAGGTCGCATATTGCCATACTGAAGCGTTCATTGACCGCTGGGAGGGTTATGGATGCTGATGGTTGGCACCAGCGGAGTATGGTCCCCATTCATAAAGAGCAAATTGTACTACCACTACTATCATTTTCTGTGAGTAAAAGCTTGCGGGAGGGCGGGCGGATTCTATCCATGACGGGGTGTCACAGCAGGCGGCATGAGACGTACGATCCTGTTTGGCGCCCTGCCTCTTTATTAGCGGGCTCGCGCTCCCTTGCAGCTGTGTAGATGGTGGTAGCTAGAACTACCGAAGGAGCGTCGATGCGTCTGCTTGGAATGAATCTGGATGTGGGTGGTTGTGAGTTGATGGTGTTCGCCAGTAGGCAAACATCCTATGATGCGCTCCGGAGCGACGCAGCAGGGTTGCCTAACGCGGGCCGGTCGGTACCCATCCAAGAGCGCGCGAACATGTTGGGTTGTGCTACGGGCCATCTCCTCGTTTGATTCGTGCCGAAT
The DNA here is from genome assembly GCA_003116995.1 of Yamagishiella unicocca. Taxonomy (NCBI): domain Eukaryota; kingdom Viridiplantae; phylum Chlorophyta; class Chlorophyceae; order Chlamydomonadales; family Volvocaceae; genus Yamagishiella; species Yamagishiella unicocca. The sequence goes on along the minus strand of BDSL01000129.1, from coordinate 115,217 downwards.
GGAGCTCGAAGGTTTTTTTTGTGTAGATGGGCAATTTGGAGTTAGAAATCATGTATGGGTACCTGACCTCATTCTACGCAAATAAGGCCTCTGGTGTCGTATGGAGCCCAAACGCCATTTGGGAAGTTTTTAGCCCCCCCCCTTCAGTGCGTGTCGTACAAGAGCTCTCCCCTCCGTACACCGCTGTCCGGCAGTGCGCGATGGAGGGGTACTGAAGTGCGACCAGCAGCATGTCGTCTTACACGCTGGCGGCAGTCCAGTAGAGGCAGCCGGCGCCACCTCTGTGTGCCTTTCCGTTCCGGTGGCGCAGGCAGGCGCGCCACACACCGACCCCCGGACCGACCCTCCCTCAGGCACAATCCGCAACCTGCAGCACGCCCCCAGAATCGCCAGCCATACCTTGCCGCCATACCGCGCGAAGTCCCCAAGCTCCGCACCAGCTGCGGGACACCCCCTCGTCTGCTAAGCCACCGGTGTCCTAGCTAGGCGCCCGAGTCCCCGCCTCCATCCACCCCTGGTCCGCCGCCAGTGACAACCCCCCAATCCCCCATCGGACCGCGAGCCTTCACGCGCACTCGTCAGACGCGCACCAGACAACCACTGGGGCCCCGCAGCAGCAGCAACCACCAAGACCGCCGTCCTACGTTCCTCTTTGGCGGCCCCTCCGCTCCCGAATAATTTGCTTGACAAGCGACACCCTGCTGACGGCGCTGCTGCGTCCGCGTCGTACCCCCACGGCGCACAGCGGCCTAGTGCTGCTGAGCTGGCCGCGCATCCGGTCCTCACTGCTGCTCCTGCTGCTGGGTGAAGCGCTGCAACCTCATGCGCCTCATAGCCTCCTGCGGGTCCGCATCCGCCCCGTCAGCCTCCCCCTCCCCCTCGCGCCCGGCCTCCGCATCGGACGAGACGCCAGCAGCCCCGCTGCCAGCGGCGTCAGGGACCTCCGCCGTCGCAATCGCTGCGGCGGCCTTGGTGGCGCGCGGGGCTGGCGCCTGCGTTTCCGTGGTCGCCGGCCCGGCCTCCTCCTGATCCGCCTGCTGTCCCTCTGCCTTCGTCTCCGGCTCGATGGCTGCGCCGTCAACCTCCCCGCTGGGTTGCTGCTCGCTGACACCAGCGGGCCCCGCAGGCGCCGCTGCATCTGAAGCGGACGTGCGGTCCGCGGCCGCGGGCTTGCTGTCGCTGCCAGTGCTAGTGCCCGCCGCCGCTGCTGGGGGCGGCGTTGGGGCTGAGGTGGTTGCCGCCGCCGCCGCCGCCGCCGGTGGTGGTGGTGGTGCCGTTCCGGCGTTGGAGCTGGCCTGGGGCTGTGGGGGCTGCGGCACAAAGTACATGCCGCCGCCGGTAGGAAACATGCCGCCGCTGCCGAACATGGCTGCCGCCGCCGCCGCTGCCGCCGCCGCTGCTGCCGCGGCCGCCAGCTGGTGGTGGTGCAGCGGCACCTGGATGCCGGCAACCGCGGCCACGGAGGTGGCGGCGCTGCCCGCAGCGGCGGAGGGGAGGGAGCCGGGCAGCCCGGGCATGTGCGTGGGGGCAGCAGGGAACATAGCAGGGGCGGTGCCGCCGGGCGGCATCATCATCATCATCACCGGGAACTGCGGGCCGCCCGTCATCATGGCCGGCAGGCCCATCATGGGCATGTGCATGTGCATCGGCGGCCACATGGGCGGGTAGGCGGCGGGGCCGGCATTGCTGCTGCTGGGGATGAACGGGTATGGGCTGGCCGCCGCTACCGCCGCCGCTGCGGCATCCGACCCGCCAGCAGCCGCGACATCCCCCGGCTGCTGCTGCTGCGCGGCTCCTGCGGTGCCGTTGGCGGCGGACCCTCCGGCGGATGCCGCCATCGGGTTCGCCATCGGCAGCCGCATGTACGACAGGGCAGGAAGGGGCGGCGGCATCCAACTATATCCTGCAGCGGCGGATCCATCTCCGGACCCAGATCCGGCCGCTCCCTCGGTCCGCACGTCCGCCAGCGCCGCCTCCACCTGGTGGATGCGGCCGCGGACCAGGTGCAGCTCCTGAGCGGCAGCTGCGACCCACGGGTCTGTCAGCACTTGGTGCTGGTAGTTTTGCGCCATGCCCATACCGAGGAGGCCAGGCACGCCCGCGGCGCGCTGCTGCGCCTGCTGGCGCCTGGCTGAGAGGCGCTGCAGCTGGCGCTGCTCCTCGGCCCGGAGAACCTGCAGGGGGCCCCACGTGGGTGGCGGGGTTGGAAGTGCACGTGGGTCGGGGGTTTGTGGCGTTGGTGTGAAGCGGGTTGCGTGTGTACCGGGTACGAGGTCCAAGGCGATAACCCCTACGGCCACCCCCTCCCGCCATTTCTGCCCTACCCCCGCCCCTTCTTGCCCCTGCCCCCCCCTCCTCCCGGCCCTTCCCACCCGCTCCTGCCCCTAAGCCCGCCCCTACCCGCGCCCTCTCCCGCCCGCTCCGCCCCCCGCACCTGCAGTGCGCCCTGCAGCATCACTTCAGCCGGCCCGGCAGCACCAGCAGCCCCCCCGCCAGCAGCGGGAGCCCCAGACGCCGCCACCGCCGCCCCGCCTTGCTCCGAGCCGCCCGGCACCCCCGCCCCTGCGGCCCCTCCCGAAGCGGACTGCGCGGCCGACGTCGAGGCAGCCGCCTGCGACCCCTGGGCCGCCCCGGCTCCAGCTGCGCCGCCCCCCCGCCGGTGGCGCAGCGAGGCGGCTGCCTCCGCGGCGGCCGCGTGCACCTCCACCGGCCTCGTGACGGCGTCAGCGGGGTCGGCAGCCGCCCCGGCCCCAGCGTGGCGGTGGGGCGGGCGGAGGGGGGGTTGCAGTGCGGGGCCCGCAGCAGCATCGCCGCCGGCAGGAGCGGCCGCGGCCGCCTGCTCCGCCGCCCCCGCACCGGCTCCTGCCGCCGCCCCCTGCGGCTGCGGGTTCGCGTGCAGCTGGCCGGGGCGGCGGAAGACGGAGGCGCGGCAGGTCGGGCAGTTCTGCTGGCGCTCCAGCCAGGACCTGCACGCGGGAGGTGCAGCCAGAGCGGGGTTGGCGTGTTGTTGGGCACGAGAGGGCACGTGTAGCTAGACCGGGAGGTGTGATCCGTGGATGCCGCTTGGCAGCGCAGACGGACGGTGCCAGGGCATGGATATGTGAGTTGAAGGGGGATGTGGGATCAGACAGCACTCGGCTGCAGGGCTCCGCGGCTTCCGGCAGTAGGCCACAACGGACCGCCCAAGCTCCGACGGCGCGCCGCCCGACCGCCCTTCGCAAGCCGCGTCCCTCCACCCCAGGGCCACCCTCCTCCGCCGTGCCGTGTACCAAAAACTCCCCGTCCTCTCCCTCTCCCTCCCCGCCTTGCAGCCAGCCCTCCACACCCACCCACCCACCTGAGGCAGTGCAGGTGGAAGACGTGGCCGCAGTAGAGTCGCTTGTTGGCGCCCGCCTCCGTCATCTCCTCCCTGGAGCGAAGTGAGAGGCAAGGTGGGGAGTCGGCGGTTGGACGGTTGGGCTGGCCGCGGTGCACTAGACCAGGTTGCCAGTAACGGCTTGATCGTCTCCTCCGACACAGCAACCCCCCCACGGGTGTTGTGTACCCCTCCCCCGGGGCCCCTCCCCAGGGACCCTCTCCCCAGGCACCCACATTCCCCGGTTTCCTCTCATACCCCCCGGTGCGTCACACACACACTCAAACACACACACACGCTCTCTCTCGCGGGCGGGCGGGGAGCCCACCTGCAGATGATGCAAACACCGTCGCAGCGCCGCAGGTCGTCCGTGTTGGCGTCCGGGAAGCGGTCCAGGCGGGCGGTCACCTGCGGGAGCGAGGGGCCGGGCGGCGAGGGCGGCGAGGGCGGCGGGAGGTCAGCAGGGCAGGGCGGGGAAGCAAGGGAGGGCGCCCGGGGAGGGGTCAAATGGACGGGAGAGGGAAATTGGGTGACGATAGGATCGACGATAGGACGTTCCGGCCCACGCGGCGGAGCGGGAGCCGGACGACCGGGGGGAGTGGCTCTTGCGGCGACGAGGAGTCAGCGGGTTGGGCACCAGCAGGCGGAGACCCTACGGCGGCGGCCCCAGGACACCGCGCCGTCCTCCTCCCACTCCCGCCGCCGGTCCACGCACCTGGCGGAAGCGCAGGAAGTCGTGCATGCGGGTGCGGAAGTTGCGGAAGGTGCTGTACAGGTCGCGGACCTGCGCAGCGCCAAAGAGGAAGGGAGGGCGAGGAGGACGACGATGAGGGGAGGAGTTGACGCGGGGGCAGAGGGAGGCGTTGCATCTGGTGTGGTTCCAATGCAGCAACATCCGGGGGATTGCAAAGGGCAGTTGCGTGTCGGTATGTTACGACTCCGGTGCTCTGGGAGCGGGCGGGTTCCGGAGCACACAGACGGCGAGTGCGGAGCGCGACACACGGGTCACGACGTGGTGCAGCAGCCCCCTGACGATGGGCCAATGGCAGCCGCCAGCCCCACTCCCCCCAGCAGCCGCTCTCCGTCCAACAGCCCCACTCCCCCACTAGCCCCACTCCCCCACCCAGCCCCACTCCCCCGGCAGCCGCTCTCCCCTTCGCGCCCCCCACCAGATGCAGCGGAAGGCCGTAGTGCATGAAGACGATGGCGAAGAAGGTGGCGTAAACGAACAGGTGCAGCAGGTCCGCGATCAGCTCCAGGTAGAACACAGCGGTGCCCTTGCCCTGAGGGGAGGGGAGCGTAGGGATGGGGTGCAGGAGGGTGCGGAGGCGCCGGGGGGTGGTTGGTAGGGTGCAGGAGGGCGCTCGCGGACGGTCACTACAATGCCACAGAGGCCATGCCGCAACGACACCCGGAAGACCAGGACCCGGTTCGAAATCCGGCGTGGTTGCGATGTACGTTTTCATCTGTTCGTGCTTTTAGCATGTGGGTTTGACCCAATAGAATTGACGTTGGTTGGTTCAACAAGCTACGGGACTTGCACGATCCGCAGCGTGTCAGGAGGGGGCGTGTCGGGAGGTCGTCTCAGGGGGGAGCGCGTGCGGAACCCTGAGAGCGGGCCTTCCTGTGCGGCCGCAGACACTCAAAGCAGCGAAGGGGCGGCTCGCAGCTGTAGCTTCGGCACCACGGCGGCAGGCCAGGTCGCCGCATCCCTCACCGTCCAGTTGCCGTCCATGGCCAGGTCGGCCATGCTCATGAAGTACTTGAGGGCGTAACGCACGATGGTGGACGCCTGGGGGTCGGAGGGGCCGGGGGACAGCGAGCGCGGGTTAGGGCTTATTGGGCCGGTGGAAGCTGCCCGCCTTCCCGCCCCCTACCTCCGCCCCTATCCCAGGAAGCTTCAGCCTCACCAAAAGCACCGGCCGCCAGTGGACCCGCAGGATACATCCCGCTCACGCCGCCGTCCGTCCAATGCCCTCAGGACCCTCCTCCACTCACCAGGATGACGTACTCGAACGCAAACAGCAGCAGCACGGTGTGGCCGCTGGACTGGATGGTGCCCGTGATGGTGTACTGCAGGAATGCGACGTCGACGGCCTGCGAGCGGCGGGTTAGCGGGCGGGGTTGTACGGCGACAGGAGTTCCCCCGAACATCCGCGACAGGAGTTGGGACACGACCGTCAAAGTGTGCCCGAGCCCGACGCGAGCCCAAGTCCGCCGCGGCACCCCGCTCCCTCCCGAGGCGTTCCGCCCCTATCCTATCGCCGGAAGACGCGATCATGGCAGCAGCGGGTTGGGTCGCATGACGTTTCGGCCTGGGCTTCTGTATGGCCCCACGATTGCCCATCATGCGCCGAAAACCCCGGACGGACCGGCTCTCAGGGCCCTACCAGCAGGAGCGCCATGAACGACACGATCCTGGCGTGGCCCAGCAGCGAAATGGTGGGCGTCACCTCAACATAATCCACGCGATCCTGCGGTCCGGACACGGCACGGAAGTTGGAGGGACAGCGACACCGGTACTGGGTACGGATGTGGGGCAACTGTACGCCTTGGGCAGGTCACAGGTGCAGGGACATGGCCCATATGGAGTACGGGCCCTCACGAGGAAATACATGACAGCGTTGAATGATGGCACGCCCCGGGGCCTAGTTCTCCAACCCGCCAGTTGCCCGGAACGCACCTGCACAAGCCAGTGCATGACTTTTACGAATACGAGGCTGGCGAACATGGCGACGAAGAATGTGGAAAACTCCTCCCTAAAAATTGTGAGAGCGAGTAGCGACTCCATAACAGCGCTGCTAAGGCGCTCGCGGATCATCTCCTGCTCGATATCTCGCAGGCTCCCAAGGAAAAGCTGCATGGCATGTCATGCAAATCAATGGACGCATACATACTGAATCATTATAATGTTGCGACGACCTTGCCATGCCAGGAAAGCAATCGCACATGTCAACGTGGGACCAGCATGCAGTCTGACCAGAAGTACGCATATAGCCCTTGAAAAGATACGTGTCACGAAAGGAAGAAACGAAACCAGTCACCCCCTCAAGCGATCACCTTGATGACCAGTTGGTGCGTGCACAAGGCAACGGCGAATGCAAGATTGCCCATCGCCGCAACAGCAAATTTCGAAGACGATAGGTAGATGGTGGCGCGATAGAAGCTGCAGACGGGGAGGAGGGGCGGGCAGGCAGCATTAGTGTATTCCTCGGGAAGCCTCATGCGTGATCAACAGGACAGCTGAGATCAGGGGCATCCAAATTTCATGCCTATGGCCCATGCTGGCGAATTTATACATAATAAGCGACTCACTATTGACGTGTCGCGAAGGCATGATAAACCACCGCCGCGGCAGCTAGGAAGCTAATTTCTACGTAACGAGTGAGGTTGAAGACCATTGTGTTGGAAGGCTCTCGGGTCCCCAACCAGGGCAGGGTGCGTCCCCAGAAAATGCCTAAATTCAGGGTAAAGAGGCCGACAGGATGTAACAGTCGAGTCCGAAGACCGATATGCTATGTGCTACATAGGTCATCCCTGACAAAGTGGTATTTGCGCCAGGAGGCTAGAAGATTGGGTGTTGCTCCTTGCTTGTGTTCGTGTTTGTACGGGTCCCAGGCGCCAACCGGAATTCCTTACCCGTTCAGCCTTCGGACATTCTTGTAGTGTAACTACGACCCCACAGCAGTATACGTATTGACGACCCGCAGGATAGTTCTACCTGATAATTGCGGGCGTGGGGTCGATCATTGGGGCAAGAGTTAAGGTTGCTGGGCGGAGTCGCCGCATACGCCCATTTATTATCTGGCTGTGACGGCCTTTGCGTGCACGTAAACTAAGAAGATGGCGAACGCCGTGGAAAAGAGCTGCACCATGCTGGTCTATAACGACAAGCAGGCCTCTGCATCGGAGATTAAGGAGGCGCTGGAGGGCAACGACGCAGCAGCCAAGCAGGCAGCCATGAAGAAGGCGGTGTCTCTGCTGCTGGCAGGCGAGCAGCTGCCGCAGCTGTTCATTACCATTGTGCGCTATGTCCTTCCGTCAGAGGACCACACAGTGCAGAAGCTGTTGCTGCTCTACCTGGTGAGGATCTGGGCTTTTGGTCACTTTCATTAGTTAATGGCTCTGTTGCAACTCGGGAGTGCTTTAGTCGCTAGCAACTGCTGATCCAGCGAACGGACCCTGCTAGCCAGCGCTCTAACCCGAAGTGCCGCGCATATGGAATCTTATCACCATCAAATTCCGCCTTAGTTTCAGCTGTGGGGCTTGGGGTGCCTGCCCCTACACAACGATGGAGGAGTTTTGCGCAGTGTTTCATCATTCAGGGACTGGATATAAGTGAGGAGAATATCTGCATTGTGGATTGCAGGAGGCTATCGAGAAGACGGACACGGCTGGCAAGCTGCTGCCGGAGATGGTGAGCTACATGGACTGGCCGTCGCTTGCTGGGGCGCGCCTGTCGGTTGCTCTGGGCAGGTTCCCTTTGACCTGGATGGTGCCTTGTTAGGCCCCATGCACTCGTGCCGTGGGCAGGCCTAACAGGTACCCAGGTGCACCGCCTCACTCCCCCCTGCGTTTCCCCCCACCCGCATTCCCCCCTGTACAGATTCTTATTTGCCAGAACCTCCGAAACAACTTGCAACACCCAAACGAGTACATTCGTGGCGTGTCTCTCAGGTAGACTTCTTGGCATGGCGGCTCGGCATCTATGAGGGCTCAGCACATGGGCAGTCCGCCTCGTGCACAGTTCACAACCAGACAACAAATGCTCCAGCAGCCTTGTCTACCGGCTGTGTTCAATGCGCGTGTAGTAGCACGGAGGACGACCATTTGCATGGGAGGGCCTTGGGCTATAATATGTGGGTCGACCTGTCCGTATATCGGACCTGTCCTTCGCGGTAATGGCTTGGTCACGCCCGCCTGTTACTGTGCCCCTGCGGTCTTCAGGTTCCTGTGCCGCATCAAGGAGGAGGAAATCCTGGAACCGCTGGTCCCCTCCATCCTGGCCAACTTGGAACACCGCCATTCGTACGTGCGCCGCAATGCCGTGCTGGCAATTAACTCCATCTACAAACTACCCAAGGTATCGCGGTGTGGCCTATCGGGAGCAGCGATGTCGGTGTCACGTGGCCACAGGCGGTGGCGCATGTTGCATTTCTATAAGGGTCGCCCATCCTGATGTCTTGCATGGCCGGCGAAGGGGAGTGCGTGTGGACTGGCCCCTGGGGGGCAGGGAAGGGACACGCAATCCTGGCGCAGCAGGCCGTGGCTACATGGCGGTTTGTTACTGCGCCTGGGTCGAGCCCACACAGGGAACGTGGCCAGATCGGGATACTGCTTGTGGCACTGGTGCTTGTCGCGTGAAAAATGACGGCTGTAGCCAGCCAGCAAAATGACATGGTGCACACACGTGCCAGGACGCACGCGACACAGGAGCGGCCGCTGCGACCTCATACGGCATGGAGATGATAGGGACGGGCCACCGGGGGTCGCTCGGTGCCTCTTGCCATTTCAGATCGGCGCCTGCTGGCATGTCGCGATTGGGCGTTCCGTCCCGCTCCTTGCCGCGCGGGCGGAACCCCGGCTCAGTGCCTTACCGCCGGTATCGGCTTCCCCCATCGGCCGCTTGCAGGGCGAGCTGCTGCTGGCGGATGCGCCCGAGACCATTGAGCGGCTGCTGCGCCAGGAGCAGGTGCGTGCGGGGCCCTTGCGCCCAGCTGGGCGACCCGCCCGGCATCGTGCCCGCAGATGGCACCCTGTTGCAGCCTGTTGTAATGAGACGGGCCAGGCCGCCATCCGCGCTTGAGGTCGACGTCGCGCCTGGTTGCGTGCGCTCCCAGTTGTTGGCTGTGCCGCATGTGGGCCACCCTGGAGTAGACGGGCCTGGAGAGGCACGTGACCCATTCCTAAATGCAGTGGGCGCAGTGGGCGAGGCCCCTCTGCCGGGTCGTCCTGCCAGTTATCTTGGCGGGGACTCTGCGGCTGCAGCCATCCATTCGTGAAGTTATTGCACATAAGCAGCTGGGCCCGTCCGTCGCCGCCGTTTCATCGAACGCAACACCGATTGGGCGACGGGTTCGGGCGCAAGGGGTTATCAGTGTGGTGCGGTGACCTTCCCGGCAGCGCCGTGACCATTCGATTCCAACCAACCTTTCCCTCCCCCTTGCGGCCCGCTCCGCTCAATTTTTATATTGTGTCAGTTATTTATCAGCAAATCCCCCACACCACACCGCCGCCTCCACAGGACCTGTCGACCCGGCGCAACTGCCTGGCCATGCTCACCAACCACGCTGTGGACCGCGCCATCCGCTACATGCTGGACTCCGCGGACCAGCTGGGCTCGTGGGGTGACCTGCTGCAGCTGAGCGCGCTGGACCTCATCCGCAAGGTGTGTGGGGGCACCGAGAGGGGCGTATCATGTGCGGTGCTGTCGTACGCAGTATGGGTGGGCGTGCAGGAAGCGGGTGCGCTGACATAAAGTTGTGGAAACACAAGGGCTGGGAAAAGGGAGTGGGCTTGATCATGGCCGCAGTGAGGAGTGTGGGCAGTGCCGTCGCGGTGTTGCGGACGTCGCAGCTCCTAGGGACCAAGATGGGCCCGCAACTGACCCCCCTCCGCCCTACCCTGTGGCGGCCATCCCATCCAGTCGTATCGGCCACCCTCCCCAGCCGCGCTGCTCCCCAGCCGCGCATTGTGCACTCGTTGCTTCCTGTTGCACCCGCCGCCCCCGCCTCCTGCCGCTCCCTCCCCCCCCAAACAGGGGGTTATACCTATATCGTGTAACCGGTCTTTATGCCCCCCCCCCCCCCACACACACGCAGGCCTGCCGCAGCTCCCCCGGCGAGAAGGGCAAGTTCATCAAGACCATCCTGGTGCTGCTGCAGTCGCCCTCGCCCGCCGTCATGTACGAGTGCGCCGTCACGCTGACCAGCCTGTCGTCCGCGCCCTCGGCCGTCCGCGCCGCCGCCAACTGCTTCTGCAGCCTGCTGTCCAGCCACTCGGACAACAACGTCAAGATGATCGTGCTGGACCGGCTGCAGGAGCTCAAGGAGAAGCACCGCGAGGTGGGGCTTGTCTGTGTGTGTGTGGTGTGTGTTTGTGTGGCGTAAAGACCGGTTACACGACATAGGTAAAATAGCTGGCGCATTGTCTTCGGACACGTAGTTGTGGGCGCATGCTAGAGCACTTTGTATTGACTATCGAGAAACCTGTGTGTGCGGGGGGGGGCTAGTCCTACTTGTGGGCGCTTCGGGTTAGCCTTGTGCGAAGGACACGCTGCGAAGAACGGAAGAGAACTCGGCGACGCTGACGCTGTTGCAATTGACTGGAAAGAGCCGAAGGCTGGGAATCTTTTGCTTTGTCTTCTGGCTGCCGAACGCGTTTCGCGGTCCCTCTGTCGCCTCCGCGGCTGCTAACGACAGCAGCTGCTGCCTCCCCCCCCTCCCCCTCCCCCCCCTCCCCCCTCCCCCTCCCTCTCCCATCCAGGTCATGACGGACATGGTCATGGACACGCTCCGCGCCCTGGTGTCGCCCTCCCTGGACATCCGCAAGAAGACCTTGGACATCTCCCTGGACCTCATCACCTCGCGCAACATCGACGAGGTGGGAGGCGGGGATCGCAGGGGGCAGAGGACTGCAAAGCGGGGGTTACGCAGTCGCGTGTCCGCGCGACGGATGTCGGAACCAGATGGTCCGCCAACTCCAGCCGCAGCGCTGCTGTTTCCGCCAACTCCCGCCGCCCTGCTTTGCGACCTCCCAGGTGGTATCGGTGCTGAAGAAGGAGGTCGTCAAGACGCAGAACAAGGAGTACGACAAGGCCGGCGACTACCGCCAAATGCTGGTGCAGGTGAGACGAGTTGCCGGACCCCCCCACGCACACATACGACCTTTTCCTTGCACCCCCCCACACACTTCCCATGTCGAGTTACCGGTTCGTTTACGTACCCCCCCCCCCCCCCCACGCACATACGCACACACTACCCGCCTGGCGTCCGTCCCTTTGTCGACTAGTCGGCCGCCCCCCACCCCCCTCACCCTCCCGACTCGCTCGACTGCTCCTGCCGAACTCGTCGCCAACGTACCCCCCCTCCTCCCCCCCTTCAGGCCATCCACTCGTGCGCCCTCAAGTTCCCCGAGGTGGCCGGCAACGTGGTGCACGTGCTCATGGACTTCCTGGGCGACGCCAACACGGGTGAGCCAACAGAGCCGGGCGGGCGAGTGGGGCAGCGCCCGCGTGCCGCCTCGCTGGTGGGTGTGTATGGGAAAACCGTTTAGAACAGACGTTTTGAGATGCATGCTGGAGAACTGAGTTGGGGATACGAAAGCCGAAGGTCGTAGGTTGACCTTCGGCGGCTAAGCTAAATGTGGGTGGGTGGGTGCTACCGGGGAGCGGCGCTGGTGTCCGGCCCTGCACGTGTTGCAGGACCGCACGACCCCCGCCGGGCCCCCTCCCACGTCGCCCCCCCCCCTCCCTCGCCCCCGCCACAGCCTCCGCGCTGGACGTGATCTTCTTCGTGCGCGAGATCATGGAGACCAACGCCCGCCTGCGTCCCAACGTGCTGGAGCGCCTGCACACCATCTTCTACCAGGTGCGCGCAGGGCCGGCCAGTGCAGCGCAGGGCAGGCCACCAGCGGCCACCTGAGGGTAGCGGAGGGTTCGGTCTGCGGCCAGAAGGGCTCGGCCCGCTCCCTCCGGCAGCACACCCTCTCCAGAGAGCGACACTCGGGTGCCGCCGCACCAGTGCCGCCTGCGGGCCTGGCCTCGGAGGACGAGGTGCAGACAGAGGGCCGAGGTTTGCCACTGCTGCCGCCGCCTTCATTTGCGCTGCCACCTATCTGACTGCCCCAAACTTCGCCCCCCCCCCCGCCCTGCCCTGCCCCTCCCCCCCCCTGCGCTGCCCCGGCCGCAGATCCGCTCCTCTCGCGTCGTGAGCTGCGCGCTGTGGATCATGGGCGAGTACTGCGCCACCACCGGCGAGATCCTGGCTGCGCTGGCGACCCTCAAGGAGGCGCTGGGCTCCGTGCCGTTCCTGGCGGACACGCAGGGTGAGAGGGGCGGGGGACGAGGGCCCTGAGATTTTTAAGTTACGAGATTCGGTTCCTTCTGAACTCTTATTCCCATTCAGCCTAGAGTCGCCTGGCGATTTGCCTGAAGACGCCTGCCCGCTCCGCACCCCGCCCTCACCCCCCACCCCACCCGGGGCGCAGAGACCGACGAGTCCCCTGCCCCCGGGTCTGGCGCCGCCGCTGCCGCCCCCATGACCGGCTCCAAGCGCCCCGCGGTGCTGGCGGACGGCACCTACGCCACGCAGGTGGGTGGTGGGTGCGTGGTTTGGGAGGTGGTGGGAGGCAGGCGGCCGGGAGGGGGAGGTGGTCGACGTGGGGTGTGAGGTCGCGATGCAAGTGGGTCACGTGGAGGCGGCCGGGAGGGGAGGGAGTCAAGAGGGAATCCCAACTGGGGAGTCACTACTGGGCGGCAGGTGCACTGGTGCCGCCAGGGGCTCAACCGCCGTCTCCTCCTGTCGTTCCTCCTGGCGCGAGCAGAGCGCCGTGGCTGAGACGACGACCGCCAACGGTGGCACGTCCACTGGCGGCGCTGCCGGCCCCAACCTGCGCTCGCTGCTGCTGGCGGGAGACTTCTTCCTGGGCGGCGTCATCGCGGGCACGTTGGTCAAGCTGCTGCTGCGACTGGCGGCGCTGAGGGAGGTGGCAGGTGCGCGCTGTGTGTGGGGGAGGGGAGGGGGGCGGGCGGCAGGGCTGGGGGTATGGGGAGGACGGGGGAGGACAGCTGATTGGTTACGGATACGGTTAGGAGGATACGAGGGCTGGGCCGCTGGCGGACGGGCAAGATCACAACTGGGGTCAGGCCGGTGGCGGGTCTCAGCCGGTGGCACGAGGTCGCAGGAACACATGCTCGCCCTGTGCAGCGTAGCGGGGCCGAGGGGGGCGGAAGTCGCGGAGCCACCACCCGGGTGTTGATGGACCACGACACCCGCCCGCCGCACCCCCCCATCCCCTGCGCGCCGGACTTCCGACGTCCGTCCGCCCACCCCACCGGTCCAAATGCCAACCCCCTCCTGCCATGATACCTGTGTGCCAGTTATTGTACCTATGGCCATGTACCGGTCTTAATGCCCCCCGCCCTCCTCCCTCCCGGCCACAGCCACCCCGCTCCACACGCACTTCGCCGAGGGCATGCAGTACGTGGTCGCCGTGCTGCGGCTGGGCGAGTCCTCCGGCTCCACCCCCACCCCGCTGGACGCCGACAGCCGGGACCGCATGCTGCTGTGTCTGCGGGTGCTGGCCGGCCAGGACACCTACTCCACCGAGGTGGGCAGCGGCAGCTGGGAGGGGCTGGGAAGGGCGCGCCGCAAGAAGCAGGGCTTTGGCTGCCGGGCGGAACAGGGCAGGGGCGGGACGCGAGGGGGCGCCGCCGTCGTTTGGTGCATCAACAGCGCTGGTGGCGCGTTCCGCCTAGGAGGCGGGGCTGCGCCGCCGCCTGGGGCACGGGCCGCATCGCTGTTGGTTTGACGGCGGGGCGGCTTGACGGCGGGGCGGGACGAGGACACAGTCCTTCTTGACTCGAAGGAGGTGCCCTGACCTGTGTGGATGACGCTGCGGACACACTGCGACCGAGCCCCGACGGCCAGTCTCGAGGGCCATGCTGGTTCGCAGGTGGCTGCTGCCGGACCGCGACAAGCACCCGTCCCGACACGGCCCCAACCCTTCCCGTGTGTCCCCCTCTCTCCCCGCCGCCCGCCGCGCCAGGTGTGGCTGGACGAGTGCCGCCACGCCTTCGCCAACCTCACCAGCGAGCGGCAGAAGGAGGCCAGCGCCCGCAGCGCCCGCGACGTGGCTCGCGCGGCGGTGCAGCCGGACGACCTGATCGACTTCCAGGTGCTCAAGAACCGCAAGGGGCTGTCGCAGCTGGAGGTGGAGGACGAGGTCACCAGCGGTGAGGCGGGGGGGAGGGGACGGGGGGGGGGGGCTGCAAGGAAAACCAGCGCACGAAAGGAAAACCGTGGGGGCGAGAAGGCCGGTGACACGACATAGGAAGCGCGGTGAGGAGGTGGGTGGTTGGCGGGACTCGGGGGAGGCGGCGCTGGCGGCGATCTCGTGCAGGGGGGGGCCGGCCGAGAGAGGTCCCGCACGCCCTGACCATTGCGCCATTGGACCCTCCCTCCCTGGACGCCGCGCACTGGCTCAGGCAGGCAGGCCCACGTCGCTGCTGTGTGGCGGTGCCGGTGCCGTCCTCCCTTAGTCCTTCAACTCGTCATGCCGCAGAGAGCCAACCGCGCACTGGCACAGGCACCGGCTCCTGTCCTATTGTTGCGCTGACGCCTGCCTGCCTCCCGCCGCCGCCCGCACAGACCTGGCTCGCGCCACGGGCTACGCCGAGGCCGCTGCGGCCGCGTCGTCGCGCCTCAACCGGGTGCTGCAGGTGCGTGTGCGTCCTGACAGGGTGTGGGGTGGGGCGGAGAGGGCGGGAGGCGCCTGGTCGAGCAGCAGCAGGAGCCAGCCCACGAGGCGGAGCCGGGTGGCGACTGTGTGCGGAGGTCGTGTGTCGGAGCACCCCTGGCGGCGGGGGGCGGACGAACAGCCTCGGCGCGAGTCCACTCTGGGACCCTACAACCCCCACGAACAGGAGCTCACTGCCCTCCTGTGCGCCCCCCTCCCCCCCTACCTGCACCCGCCCCCTGCAGCTGACCGGCCTGTCCGACCCCGTCTACGCCGAGGCCGTGGTTACGGTGCACCAGTACGACATCGTCCTGGACGTGACCGTGACTAACAGGTACGGCAGGTCGGCGGGTGTCGGGACGCACACGATGGGGGCTTCCAGGGCGGGCCTGCATCAACCTGGCGGTGGCGGCGCACCCACCTGGCGCGTGCCGGCAGATCGTCCCCTCGGCCTCCACCCCGCCCACAACGGCCCCCCCAACCCCCACCCCGCCCCGCCCACAACGCCCCCCAACTCCACCCCAACCCGCTCCCGCCTGCAGGACCGCTGAGACGATGCAGGCCCTCTGCCTGGAGCTGGCCACCATGGGCGACCTCAAGCTCGTGGAGCGGCCGCAGAACTACACCCTGGCGCCGGGGGACACCAAGCTCATCCGGGCCAACATCAAGGTGGGGCGTGCACCGGGATGGGGGTGAAGAGGAAAGCCCTGGGGGGTGAGGGGGGGGGCTCGCGGTGCGGCCTGCCGTGATGACTTCATGCTGCTGCGCATCCGCCGCCCCCCAACCAAGCAAACCGACCACAAACCAAACCAACGAACCCCACGCAGGTTTCCTCCACCGAGACCGGTGTCATCTTCGGCAACATCGTGTACGAGGGCACCGGCTACTCGGAGCGCTCCGTGGTGGTGCTGAACGACATCCACATCGACATCATGGACTACATCAGCCCAGCGTACTGCGCGGACGTGCAGGTGGGCGGGGCAGCGGGCGCACGCAGGGAGGGCGGGGCATACGTCTGGCGGTAGGGTCCCCCCCGCCTCCCACCACCTCTCCGCGCCTACCGCCCCTGGTCAGCGGCCCTGGCCCTGGGACGGAAGGGGGTGTATGGCTCGTCTCGTCTCAGCTAAGACAGCTGCTGTCGCGGCGTCGTGGCCCACTCCTCCCGCCGCCCCCTCCCCTCCCCGCTGCTGCTGCTGCAGTTCCGCAACATGTGGGCCGAGTTCGAGTGGGAGAACAAGGTGGCCATCGCGACCACCTTCACCGACGTGGCGGCCTTCCTGCAGCACATCATCAGCACCACCAACATGAAGTGCCTCACGCCGCCCAGCGCGCTGGAAGGTGGGGCGGGCTCGGCTGCCCCGGGTGCCGGCTGGCGGGTAGTGGCGCCCGCTGGCCAACCCATAGCACCGACTGATGGGCATTCTGTGTATCCCGGTATGGCACAAAAAGCATAAGCACGGCGACCAAATCCACATACGCGCCCTCTCCTCCCGTCTCCCGGTCCCACCTCCTCCTCCCGCCTCGCGCCCCCACCCTCTCCCTCCCCCACGCTGCCCCTTCCTCCCCCAGGCGAGTGCGGCTACCTGGCCGCCAACCTGTACGCCAAGAGTGTGTTCGGGGAGGACGCGCTGGTCAACGTGAGCGTGGAGAGGACGCAGCCGGCGCTGGGGGCTCCCGCGGCCGCAGGGGGGCAGGAGGGCGGCCGGCTGGCGGGATACATCCGTATCCGCTCCAAGACCCAGGGCATTGCGCTCAGCCTGGGCGACAAGATCACGCTGATGCAGAAGGCGGCCATCGCCACGGCGGCGGCTTGAGGCGTCCAGGGAAGGGTGGCGTGGGGTGGGGAAGTAAAGGGAGGCTAGGGAGGCGGCGTCAGGAACTCGAGGGGCCGGGCGGCCAATTCGTCTGGCTGCCGACACGGGAAGGGGTGAGATGCGGGGGGCCCAGCGAGGGGTCAAGAGTCAGTCGTCAGTCCCCCGGCGAACGCGGCGGACACTCAACTGCGGGGAGAGTGTCAAACGCGGGCGACGAGAAGTAGCCACTAGCCGGCGGGGGTGGGGTGCGACGCGGGTGCTCTTGGCCCGTGTGGGTGGCGGCGTCTTGGGTGATGCATGTGTGGGCCGTGGAGCATGGTTTCGGAGCTGGCTGGTCCAGAGTGCCTGCAGGCCGGGAACGGCAGCGGCGGCAGTCTTGCTCGCGCCTTGGGCCGGTGGGCACCGCATACCGGCTGGTAGGTAGGTAGCCACATCGCGCAGCCCACGAGGGGCACGCGGACGGTGTGCTGAGTGCAAGTAGCTGGTGCTGCAGGGGGGCGTATCAGGGGGGTCCACTGGGGGGAGGGGAGGGGACGTGCGGTAAACGAACGGCGCCGCGGAGTGTCCACGTGCAGCGGCACGCAGGAAGCCGTACAGCGCACTGGCCACCCCTTGCGTGCGCGTAGGCGGCTGGGGCGGGTGGAAGGCCAACCGTGATCGGGTCGCCGAACTGTTATTTTCAGTCCCGGGGGCGGGCAGGAATCGTGTCCCCTGCTTGCGCCCCCTCCCCTGGTTGGTGCAACAGGTAGGTAGGGCTCATGAAGGCTCATGTAAGCGCGCTCGTCAGCATGACCATGCAGCCTCATGCATCTTGCGTCCAGGCAGTGCACTGTAAGGCTACCAGCAGGTCTGTGATACCGATGTTTAGGAATGCCGACGCCCAGTGAAAGCTGCATGATACCGAAGCTCAGTAATAGCGATAATTGCCATCCCTTTCTGGGAGCTGTTTCTAGCGTACTAGCTGTTCCTACCGTAGGCAGTCAGCTAGGGACCTAGCGTCCGTCCTCGGCCGCTGTGTCATGGCCAGGCGCCAAGGACCTGCCTCGCGTTAGACGACTTCACGTCTAAAACTGCCGGACCACGACGTACTGAACCTAACTCTGCTCCATGTTCATCCCTCTCTCGAGCCACCACCACCCGCACCTCTCCTGCCGCCATAGCTCCCTGCGGGTTCCATCTCCTCCGCCCACGCCTCCACCGATGCCTCCACCCCTTCCCCTCCGCCCTGCCCTCCCTCCCGTTCTTGTCCCCCCCCGCCATCCCTTCCCGCCCCCCACCTTGAAGCAAACGAGAACCCACATATCATTAAGCACCGCCCCGCAAAGGCAGATTACGCAGATTATGGGTGATCCAAAGGTCGTTGATAACGTAGAAAGGGGAATGGGGTCTTTACTCGGCCGGCAGGCCGCGCGATTTTGGAGAATACGGAGCGTACTTACGCAAAAACTGTATCAAATTCGCGCTGCATCCGTACAATGGATTTGTCTATAGGAAGAAGCTGCTGGTATTATCATTGATGTACAAGAAAGAGACTGTAATACTATTCACTTGTCAGGGTAGCTCTAGGGGAACGCCCGGTCAGCCAAGGCTTTTCTCACATCAAGGTAGGACCGAGTCAGCCAACCACAGTCCTTTCTTTTAGATAAGGTGGCCCGCTGTACTGCTCTTCATATGGTTTACAAGGGAAGCATAAGCTACCGCAACGACAACGTCAACTATGTTCGGATTAGCCCGACCGTGGAGGCGAAGATATCCAGACTCGATAGGGCTTTTGCCCAGATCGCGTTTGTGGACATCAACGACCAGCCCGTGCCGGTGCCGGCCCACATCTCCGTCGTTTTCAAAAACGACCAGTCCCCTGCCGCCCGGCTGGGCAACATCTTCCTGATTTCATGTGTCGAGGATTACATGGTGTTGTTCAACGGTGTGGAGCTGTTCAGGCTGGAGAACCAGAAGCAGCAGGCCATTGGCGGTGGCGCCGATCTGGAGACCCGCATCGTTCAGGCTTAGATGCTGAATGATGGCGTATGTGATGGCGTATTGTCGAGAGCCTGCAGGCCGGGATGGCGGGGGCGCCGGTGGCTAACGGCAGCGGCGGCAGTCTTGCTCGCGCCTTGGGCCGGTGGGCACCGCATACCGGCTGGTAGGTAGGTAGCCACATCGCGCAGCCCACGAGGGGCACGCGGACGGTGCGCTGAGTGCAAGTAGCTGGTGCAGCAGGGGGCCAGGGGAGACGTATCAGGGGGGTCCACTGGGGGGGAGAGGAGGGGAGGGGAGGGGAGGGGAGTGTATAAAAACCGTTTTACGCAACGGGACAGGATAATTGGCGCATGGTCGTCGGACACCAATTTTGTGGGCGCATGCTGGGGGGAGGGGAGGGGAGGGGAGTGTATAAAAACCGTTTTACGCAACGGGACAGTATAGTTGGCGCATGGTCGTCGGACACCAATTTTGTGGGCGCATGCTGGAGCACTGGAACTGACTACCGGCAAACCTGTGGAGGCGGCCTGTCGGAGCTGTGTAAAAGAAAAGAAATAGAAAAAGAATAAGCAAAAGCGCGGTGACGTGCATTGGGCGCGGCGAGGCGAGTGGCGGTGCAGCGCCGGCGCCCTGCCCGGATACCAACGTTGTTACCGTAGCGGCGTGAGATGCCAGCAGCGAACGTCCTGGACCGTCCCGTGTCTTGAACCGCGCCGCCGTGCCGTTTGGGAAACCGCGGTAACAGCAAGGGTCGCAAACGCACGCGCACAGCGGCAAAACAAAATGGACAAGACATACAAAGTTTAAATGCCTAACGCGGCCGGAGGACCCACCTGGCCAGAGCGGAAGGCAGTTAGCGACGTCCGTCATCGCGAAGCATGCGTGAGGGGTAATGGCGAGAAGTGTTAGGACAGACGGGAGACAGTTTAGCGGAGGTACAGGGGCCAAAACAACGAAGAGTCTGAGGCGGCGCGGTGAAAGAGAAGGAGTTGACAGTCGGTCCGCCGGATATGGCCAGCGGGGTACGGCGCGAGGTAGTACGGCTGGACGCGCGGAGGAGCGAACGGGTTGTGAAAGTGTGGGGATGTATTAGTCATAAAACTGTTTAGGCTTTTGGTGGGTTGGGATGCAGGAGGGGGGCAGTGTGCGGTCCGTGGGAGACGGAGGGGAGGGGAGGGGACGTGCGGTAAACGAACGGCGCCGCGGAGTGTCCACGTGCAGCGGCACGCAGGAAGCCGTACAGCGCACTGGCCGCCCCTTGCGTGCGCGTAGGCGGCTGGGGCGGGTGGAAGGCCAACCGTGATCGGGTCGCCGAACTGGTATTTTCAGTCCCGGGGGCGGGCAGGAATCGTGTCCCCTGCTTGCGCCCCCTCCCCTGGTTGGTGCAACAGGTAGGTAGGGCTCATGAAGGCTCATGTAAGCGCGCTCGTCAGCATGACCATGCAGCCTCATGCATCTTGCGTCCAGGCAGTGCACTGCACGGCTACAATTAAATTTGTGATAACCGATGTTTAGGAATGCCGACGCCCAATGGCAGTCCAAACAGGTGTAGACAGGGGTTACCCCGGGCGAGCCCCAGTTACTCCTTCCCTCACCACGGCAGGTAACCCGACCCCCAGAAGCCGGTGACCCCCAGATGACGGAGAGCCCAACACGTACATCCCAACCGCTGCCGCTTGTGCGTACCAGATACGAAACCGAAAACTGTTTCGAGCTAGGGAGGGTACCCAAGGGGTCGGGCTTGCGGGCACGAACAGTCAGCCACACCCTGACCCATTCCCTCGCTTCGCCTTAACCACATTCGATACGTACGAACCACATTCGATACGTACGAACCACTTTCGATACGTACGAACGAAGACACCACATTTATAAAAACCCGCATAGGGTGCCCTCACAGCACGACGGGCCGGTCAACACAACCCGAGGCGTGCTGCTGTCTCTCCTTTCGGGGGTCTGCTTGGGATGCATGTGGCCATGTGCAGGGGAGCCATCAGCGCAACCTCCCCCTGTGTATTGGTGCTTGCTGTTTCCTCTGGGCTCTCGGTTGTGAGGCTCTGGGTGGTTTGCCTTTCGTAACCATCGGTTTTCCTTGCTTTCCAGTGTCAGGCGATGCGCCCGATGGCTCTACCCTTGAAAGTCTGGAGCCCACTGTAACATGTACAACAACAACCCTCATAAGGCCCAACCGGCACGAATACCTAGCACACAATACAACCACGCACTACATCGCGGCTGCAAGGACTCGTGGAGTGCAAAGCCGCATGGATGGGTTCGAGGGAAACCCGTGGATGTCCGAAAAAACCGTTTAAAACAGAAGTTTTGAGATGCATGCTGGAGAACTGGGTTGGGGATACGAAAGCCGAAGGTCGTAATATGACCTTTGGCGGCTAAGCTATATCGGCTACGGCGAGACGAAAGGGAGCGAGGACCCCACGCGACGCACGTAAAGTTTTCGCAGAATCGGTTTTGGGCGCTAGCAGGAAAACTGTGGGGGTTGGTGCGCTATGGGAGAGCGGCCATCGCGGTCCGGTCCCAGTCCCAGTCCTAGTCGGAGTCTCCGTCCCGACCCGCCCGAATACCGACCAGATGCGTGAGGAAGCCGGTCATTACCAGAGGAGGTCCGCTGTCGTCCAGGAGAGGAGGCCGAAGCCGAAGTAACTGTTGCAGGGGGGGTCCAGACCAGAGGGCAGAACCATCGGGCACGTCGCCGCGCACTGAAGGAGACGAAAGAGACAGAAACCGACGAGGTGTGTTGAGGGGGTGTCAGGTTGGGCAGGCAGGACCCAGGGCTTTGGGTCGCGGTGGTCGGTGCTCGCGCGTAGACTACTCGCGCGTAGGCAGCGGCGGGGGGGGGTTAATGTACGGCGGGATGGGACCAGGAGCGATAGGTGCCGAGCGCATACGGACGGGTGGGGCAGGAGGAGTGCGTGGTCCAGTGCTGAACAGTAATGAGTGGAAACTAGCTGCGGTCCAAGATCTAACTGATATGCGACGCATGACTATGACCATGGCCCCTGCGATTAACAGGCGGGATGGCGCTTGGCGCAAGTGGGCTGACCCGCGGGTCGCTATTCCGAGACGCGCGCGCCTTCGCAACAACGACGGGCCCTGTCTACTTATGCCTGCAATGAATGCGCCACATTACAAAACAGACTGGCAGAATGATGATTCTGGCTCCGCTGGGATGCGCTAGCAGTATTCAGGAACGGAGCGCGGGTCAGCGTTGTAAGCGTCCCAGCGAGCGGGACCAAAGGAACCACGCGGCTCGACTCACGTAGCGGCTCGCTCGATCTCCTCCGCCTCTAGAGGACGGCCGTTATCGAAAGCCGTCCAAGAGCAGACGTCATGAAGGAAGCGACTGGACACCACCTGGAGACGCTCCGCAAGAGTTGTGGGTGCCACCGCGGCGACGGTGTCGCAGTCGGCTTCATCGCTATTGCTGTTGCTGGAGTCAAAGTCCGGCGCGCCGGGCTTGGTCAGAGGCGGGTGGTGCGACGCGGAGTGCGTCAGCAGCATTGTTTCGCGGACGGTACTTCAAATAAACCGGTTGCGTTTAATAGAGGTCTCAGAGCACAAAATGGGGACGACCCGGCGCTCTTGAAAGCCGCACGGCTGCCCCTCAGCCGCCCGCTTGGATCTGGCTGAGGTCATTTCGGGGCCAGCAACCAGCAACCAGCAACCAGCGGGGCATGGCAGTCGTGGGATGCCTCGAGGAGAAATGGTGATGTTAACCCAAAAGGCCTGAGCCGGGGCCTTTCTAAGGGACCCGCGCTTTGGCTTGTTTGGCCCACAAACGGCATAACGCATAAGAAGTGAAACGGGACAAAGGCGGTAGAGAGATGTGTAGAGAAGAGCTAGGTGGGGATCAAGTAAGGTGCTTGGTGCAGGGTGGGCGCTGGGATGGGAGTGGTATACTCGGCGGTGTAGACAAAGATGGTCGAGGGCTGGAATGGAGTGGCGTGGGTACACCCCTAACACCCTCCACCCGGACATCCTCAGAATGACAGCGCAAGGGGCTGCCACCAAGCCCTCCATATAGGGTAGAGCCGTGTTTAGGTCTAATTACCGCCAAGCTGTGTTTAGGGATTAGGAAATTGATGGGATATGAATTGCATAATGGTTTGTGGGGGTGTTATGCAAGCATGGGGTAAGCATGACTGGTCAGGGGGACATAACGGCATTCCTGTTTTAACGTTGTCCTGCCCATGTGAAATGCTGTGCTCGCATCACTGAACGAGCCATAATCATGAGTACTGATGCGGTGACTGTTGGAACAATTCTGCACAGGTTGGAACCCCTACAGTCTGCACATGTCCTCCCTCAGCTGGATTCGTGATGCTTGCAAACACCTGTCAACACAGGGTACAACTGCTGTCGAACAAGCATCATGCAATAATGGTGCTCCATAACAAAGTTCGTTACCGGTTGCTCTCGGAGGCCCCACCCACCCTAGGGAAAAAACATACACCTTGGCTCAGTGCACGTTACCTCAATTCATAGACGGCCGACAAGACCATTCATACAGCTACGTTGAGGTATGAAAGGGAATAACATGCACATCTATCCCGGGTACGATCCATCCTGACAGAGACTCGACACATGCAGCAGTTACTCCCTGTCGGAGGTTACTGCCCTTGGGTCCACAAGCATCGAAAACCGCACAACAAAAGCCTTTACTCAGCCCTAGGGAAAGCCGCACTAGTTGCTACTAGTACATAGACAACCTGCGAACAGTAATGCGCATCCATCTCGGCCCGTTACCTGGCTGCAACAGCTCAAAGACTCTACCGGTATTTGCGCAAAAGTTAATGCCGCATCATACATCCAGCTGATAGACATGTCAAGTGGCAATTGTAAAACAGAGTATAACGTTGACAGTGCCGAATAAAACTAAATCATGTTACCCGATCCAGGGAAGCAAAGAACGAAGTGCAAAACACCTAAAAAATCTAAAGCAGCCATGCCTGCAAGCAGAGGCTAGAAGATACTGTCAAGATTGGTGAAAGTCATGTGGACGACAACCACGGCCTCACCGATCCTAGCTCCATAACATAGTACTTGTAATAAATTGACAATTCGCAACTGAAAGGCTCGAATCGATCGACGCGCTCGATCGGCCTGAGCTGCTGCTTATTGGCCGGCTTGCCATCCTTGGCGACAATAATGTGGCCGTTCACGTCCAGGACCACGGGCATGTTCCTGCCGGGGCTTGCGACCCGCACGGCATGGTAACACCACGCCAGTGCCTTCCCAGCTCGCTCCAGCTGCTCACGTGCCGTAGACAGCCCTGCGCACGTCAACAATATCGGCCAACTAACGTTAAAACTGCAAGTTGGATCGGCGCACCGCCACTACGCTATACGTAACGCACAAGCGCACAAACCCGTCCCACAACGCAGACAGTGCATATCATGTATCATGAAAAAAGGCTTGCCAAGAGAACTGCATGTAAGCTACCTGCCCATTCCCAAACTTCGGATTCGCCCTGCCTGCTCCCGGCGATACACTAATGAAATACTCACCGCTGCTGCTGTTCATCTTCAGCTCGGTCAGGTCCAGCACGGCACGCCTTCCGCCAACTTCGTCCACCAGCACGACGCGCGCGCAGCGGTCCAGTTGCAGTTCGTCCTGGGCCTTACCACAGGCGAGCGCTGTCAGCGCGGGCATGAACATGCGGCTGTCCAGGAGCGCCTCCGCCCGCGCATCGGAAGCGGACTCAGTGGCGTATGCCTGAAGAGGCCCTGCAAACAGCGCGCTGCCGTAGGCGCTGCTGTGCAAAATCTGTATGCACTCCAATGCCGCTCCCATTTCGAGAGAACTGTCAAGTGTCTGGAGCGCGGCCTCCGCACGAGAGGCAGCTTTCAGCAGCTCGTTGGGAAGGTCCTGCATGAAACGGGGTTGAGATGCACATTTGGTTCCGTACACGAAAACTTCGCTTTTGACCATAGCACATGTTTATACGGACGGCAGAGCCAATGCAGTTGGGCACCCACAAGCAGGTTTGCGAGATTTGGTTGTAGACTGCGTCGCCTGACGTCATTTCCAATGCTTTCCACCCCCCCACATGCAATGCGTCGCAGTAGTGTGAACATGAGAAGGATTCTAGTGACGCTGTATGCCTTACCTCCGCTCTTTTCTTCCTGGCCTTCTTCTCGGCGACCACCTCCGCGGACTTTACCAAGGTGACTACCTCCCGGAGAGCCCACTTCAGCAACGCCCAGAACGCCGCATCCTGACACAAGTGAAGCAACCCCCGCGTCAGTACACGGCGGCTTGGATGTGCAGATGGCAGAAGTGGGGCTTCAAACTTCTTCGGAGCCTGGAAGCCAGATGCCGGCTTGCTTCGCATAGTGTTTGCGTTGCTTGTAGTCGCTGCTGGTATGTAAAAATGTCGTTAACGTTGCATGTACATCTCTGCACTGACCCAGCGTGTCTGTGCCCTCTAATTGGCGTTTGACCCTTAAAAACGTATTACAACATTGTTATGATGTGAAACACACCTTATCTCCCATCACGTACACAACATGATCACACGTTTTCTTACGCCAACACTCTGAAACCATCCCCTCGGTTCTCCCCTCACAACTGCAAAGACGCACCTTGTCGAGCATTGCCTTGAGGAGCCCACGGGTGGACGCATAATGTGAGGGGGCCCCGTCCGGCAGAACGATGCGAAGGACGTCGTCTGCCGTCCGAAGCGTCTCAGGCTTACCAAGACGCCCTCCAAACGTCTTCGTTACGGTGCTGTCGGCGGTCAGCTCCAGAAGTATGCCGTTTGAAGTCTGTATAGCTGCGACAGCCTTCTGCAGCGCCTGCTGCCCGTCATCCAAACTCTGCAGTTTCGCCAGAATCATCTCGAGCGCCTGAAAGGAGGGCAGTATGAAGTGTGTTAAAGCTCTAAGGATAAAAGTCAAATTCTTAACGAGCAAGTTCTAAACGATAAGTTCAGGATGGAAAAGGTCACAACAACATACCTGGTGGGTGCTTAAGGGGCCTTCAGATCTGGCTGCATTAGCAGTTTGCGGCCGTCTGAGGCCGCAGGGTGGCCTGCAGTTGCCGTGTGGAGCCACCGAAGTGCGCCTTCTGAAATGCGCAGGCAGTCCCACGTTCGGGCAAGCCGGCCCTTTGCAAACTGTGCAAGGCATTCCTTATCTTTTTCTTGTGTCACAACTTAAGTAGAAAACAAAAATGGAAGGTGTTCACTCTCGTCAAGGTCAAGACGATTGTTTCGAGGACGCAGAAGTGTGTAATGTGACACAGACGTGTACAAGGAATTATGGAACTTCCTGAATGCTCTACTCGCCCGCGAAGGCGTCATAAGGGAGCGGCCGAGCGGCTGTACGAGTATAGGGCCTTAGCCATTGGCATCTCGCTCTCACCCCTCGGATAGACTCCGCACGTGCCAGCAACTTCAATTGCGAACTTCGTTCTCTGGACAGCGTCTGCCTTGCAACTTATTGCTGCGTCGGTTTACCATGTACTGTTACCGGTATCTAATACTGATAAATCTAATACTGATACTGTCATGTTATCTAATACTGATACCCTCGTGACCCACGCTCGTGATGTTCCTCCGTCCCCTTGCCACGGCTCTTTAGCTCAAGGACCCGTCTGGAAGCAGCATCACTACTACCCAATTGGTCATTTCTTTGTACAAGTGGCGGTCTCGAACGAATCGCACTACTCCCACCAATTGCAAAAACGTCCAGTGGGTGCTTGTAACCACTTCGCAGCAACAGTGGGTCCCAAACGCAAGGAAGTGCAGTGCCGTAGATCGATCTCTACAAAGTGGCCGAAAACAATGCGGAAAAGGGCGAGAAACAAAGTTACCAGTGGGTCCTTGTAACCCGGTCCAGGGACCCAAACTATTTGACTTTGGGTCCCTGTAACCCTGTCCCACAATAGGTCCCAAACGCACCGACGACCAGTGCCGTCGTGGACGAAGCTCTTAAAAAAGGCCGAAACAATAGCTAGGCGATACACAGCATGTAACAAGCTTGATACAGGGTCCCAGGGACAACTCAACCTGAGACCGGTACGGCCGCAATTACAAGTGCTTCGCAGCAACAGTGGGTCCCAAACGCAAGGAAGTGCAGTGCCGTAGATCGATCTCTACAAAGTGGCCGAAAACAATGCGGAAAAGGGCGAGAAACAAAGTTTCCAGTGGGTCCTTGTAACCACGTCCATTACGGCCGTTCACGGCCGCCCAAGCCGTACATGGCTGCTGAGGCTGCCCGCTCGGAGGCTGCCCGCCAGCCACTTGTAAGCTCCAGAACATGCCGGAACACATGCGTCACGGCCCCTAGCCTCTGTTATTGTTATCCATCCAAACTTGCACAACAAGATGCACCGTTGGCGGCATTCATAAAAGGGACCGAAACAACGTTTCCAGTGGGTCCTTGTAACCCTGTCCAGACACGGTTACAGTGGGTTCCAGACCAAGAGGTAGAACCATCGGGCGCATCGCCTGACACTGAACAAGACGGAGGAAACAAATACCGACATGCACCGAAACAAAGGCAAACCACCAGAACACCAAGTTGACAGGCCTTAGGCATACAGAGCAGCAGCCAGCACCCCAGGGGGAATTTGCACTAGAGGCTCCCCTATCAGGAACTGGCCACCAACCAACCTAACAGCCCAGCACCCGACGAACCAGTGAAGCGCCGCAACGATGCAAACATCGGAACCCGCCACCTCTCATCCCATAAGGCACGGACCCCTAGCAGGGCTCAACACGCCTAAATAGCCAGAAAGTATGAAGCACGGGAAACCCCGCTCCCCAAGACAACCCGAGCCGATCAGGAATCCACCAGTACCTCAGCCGGTCCCCCGCACACAAGGCGATTGGCGACAACCCGCAAGAAAGGATGCCGAGGCCCCACGGCATCCCAGCCTTTCTGGGGAAGCCCCAGCGCAGCAAAGCCCCTCAAAAGGGCCCAAAACTCCACCACCCCACGGCGAACGGCGCGATCCAGAAGACCACTACCCGGAGTAAGAGGGGGACCACCAGCCCCCGCCCTTTTCAAGGCCGCGGCCATAAAACGGCGCCCCACCTCCATGGCAGTAATAGCCGCCAGGACTACTACATCCCAGACGCAGGACTGTACCCCGATAGGTGCTTGCACCAACCAAACTTGCGCCCGTGTCACCCCTGCACCGAGCTGGGTCTCGAGTTGGGCAGTCACTGCTTGAGCCACCGGGCAGAACCAAAAGTGGTGTAAGCGGGGGGTACCCGCCCCTGGATGGAGACTCTCCAGCCGGCACACCGCACCCACAAGGGGCTGCTGCTGCCGTCCGCATATGAGAGTTCCCGAGGAGGGGGATCCCATCCACAGCCAACCGCCACCATCCCTCCTTATAGGCCGGCTCCCACTTCATGCCAGACCAGAGCCGCTGGAACACTTGCTGCAAGGCATTCAGGGCCGCTGGCAGGACAGGCCCGGTCCCCCCAAGCGCTTCGCGCACAAATGTCTCATGCGCGGCCCGCCGGGCGTCCGCGAACTCGACCAATTGCACAGCCGTCCCAACCCGAACAGTCATATCCCGCAGCGCCAGCGGCTCCCCCCCGCCCAACCGCCACCCCAACCGTGCGGTGAGCATGGACCCCACTTCCTCTGTCCCAGGTAGAACGTGGGGTATACCCTGGGAGGAAACCGGCATCACCAGTGCCGCTGCTTGCTTCCACGGGGTTGGCACCTCAGCTAGCAACGCTGCCAGCGCCCCCGTACATTCCCGCCACCGATCAAGCCCCAGAAACGTCTTCGCTGCTCTTGACCGCGGATCTAAGACTCGGACGACGAGCCCCCGCCATCCCGCTGGCCATGCCGTCTGCACCGCCGCCTCGGACGCGGCTAAGAAGTCCCGAAGTGCATCACGAGCCGCCAGAACATCGCCCAACGTCTTAATGGCCCAGCACCCCACCAGTTCTGGGTGTAAGTATTCCAAGCCCGGCCTCCTGCCGACCACCACCTGCCCAGACTGGCAGGCTGGGAGGAGCGGGTTGCCCCAAATCGGCACGTGTACACACCACGGGCCTGGCACCAGCGGCTCGCTAGCGATGTCTTGTACCGGGGGCAAGGCCGCGAGCGCCGTGATCACCCGTCGGATATCAGCCGGCATCTCGTCCGCTCCCATCCACGGACCCCTGCCTTGTGCTGTGAGCAGATTCAGAGGTCCAAACGCCGGATGCACCCCCCTCAGGTAAATGCTAAGGCAGCTGACCCATGGGGGCCGGCGCTCCCGGGGGCCCGCCATTGCCAATACAAAACGCAGGGCCCAACCAGCCCAGCGCGCCCGTACGTGCTCCTTGAGGGCAATGGCCCCAAAGCCCCCGAGGCATGGGTGGTGTGCGCGGGGAAGATAAAACTGCGGGGATAGGGATGGACGAAAAGATTTTCCGGGCTACGGTTCCGGCAAGCAGGTCGGTCCAGCCTCACCCGTGTCTACCCGCCAAATACACGCCTACCTAGCTCGCCATGCATCAAGCGGAGTGGAGGCTATCCGCCCTGCCGGCCAGCGGCGGCGCCAACTGCAGTATTGCGATGCACGTGTGGACGCAGTGCAGCAGTTCAAACCCGAAGAAGAAACACGTTTCCGCAACGACCAACCCCCCGCGATGATGATTGCGATAATAACCTGGCGCCTTCGTACGGCGGCAATGGTCTACCCAAATTCCAACAGTCACTGCGGCGGTAATGAGGCAGCCAGCGAGACAGGCCCCCTCTGCCCTGCTCGCTTCGCGGGTAACTGTAATCGTGACCGTAAACCAACCGCGGCGACGACAATGGCGTAACGGATGGACAACATAAGCATCTAACACAGGACGAGCTCACCCTTGGCCACTGCGAATGGTCCGGCGGGTTCCGACAGCGCAATTCGACGCTGGTCGGGATTGTACGGCCGCCGTTAGTTAGTTGCCTGCTGGTACAGCAACCAACCACGGGGCAAACGATGAATCATACTGACCTGCATTGCTGACGCAGCGCCATAGATTCATCCCTTCCTGCGAATAGTGAAGCCTTCGTACACTCATACACTCGTACGTTTTCATTGAGTCACGTGCCTGGCGGCACAGGCGCTGCGGTGGCCGTGTGCGTTTTGACGGCGCAGGCCGCGATCGTGCCGCTCCTGAACTTGACCAGCCGCACGTCTCCGGCCACCAGTTGTCCGGCCCGGCGGGTGACCGCCTGCTGCTGCGCTGGCCGCTGCTGCTGCCGCTGCTGCTCCGGAACTTCCTCCGACGTGTTGGTTGTCGATGTCGGCAAAACGGCGCCAATGGCCCGTTGGTTGCCGATGCTGCTGCCCGGGGGGATGCGGGGTGTTGAAAAGGACCCTACCTAATAACTCCAGTTCCTAACCCTAACGTCGGTCTCTGTCTCCTCCGTCTTCCTCAGTGTCAGGCGATGTGCCCGATGGTTCTACCTTTTGGTCTGGAACCCACTGTAACCGTTACAACAACCTATATGAATCGGTGTCTGGACCGCGCGCGCTCTATCCACAAAGAGGTGGTGCCCATGCGGCGACAAGAAGGGACGGCGGAGGCGGATGGGAGCGCGGGACACGTGCACCGTCAGCTACCCCCCCTCCCCCCTTCTCCCCCTCCACCCGCATGCGCGCGCAACCAGGTGTCCCAAGCCTATGCGCCAGCTACACCCACCCGGCAGCAGCTCCTAACAGCTCTTAGCTACGCCCAACCAAGGCTCGACGCCTATGTTAGCTGCCCCGCGACGGATATAACTGCCTGCCTGCCTGGTGGTCGACTCAGAACATGACCTGTCCGCAGCCTCGCCCGCCCTCGTCAACCAGCAGCTCCCTCCCACAGCTGGCATCATTTCCAACGCCTCACCGCGTGCCACCACACCGCCCTGCCGCCACCGCCAAGGCTGCCTCCACACACCGGCACAGCCAAAAACCACGGGAACGGGAAATCATCAGCGGCAACAAACCGCGCTGCCCCTCCTCCCGGCCGCGCCTCACCTCCCCTGCTATGGCCCTCACCACCTCCAGTGTGACCAGAACCTCATTCCACTGGGCGTTGGCGGCCAGGCTCGCTGCGCGCTTGGCGGCGGGGTCGCTGTACGACATGTCGCCACCGTCGTGCAGCGCCACCTGCACTCCGCCGACGTCGACGCTGCCCTTGACGTGCGGAGAGGAGTGCCGCACCTGGGAGGCCGCCTGAGGTCGGTTGGTGCTGGTGGTGGCGTATCGGTGTTGGGGTCCCTCCCTGCCGCGCTGTAGGTACGGCAGTCCATGTGCGTACGGCACTCAGTAGATCTCAATCACCCCAGGTATCCGTAGTTCAAAGTACACGTTGTTGCTGAGGAAGCTCTCGCGGTACACCCGCAGGAAGCTCCGTTCGCCCTGCTTGCCATACCTGCGAGCAACGAGGCACGAGGGAGCGAGCGAGTGATGCCAACGATCAACCGACGATCAACTGGCCGTACGACAGTGACACGACGGAAAAACCATGCCCGGAAAACCTTCCATTTCGGCTGCGGTATCCATTCACTCGCCCACTCACTCACTCGCCCACTCACTCACTCGCCCGCTCACTCACTCGCCCACTCACTCACTCGCCCATATCCACTCACTCACCCCGCGGCTGTCCATGCGTCCTCGTCTAGTTCGGAGAATCGCGTGGGGGTCACCTCTGCGGCCGTCGAGAGTGTGCAGCGGAGCACAGCTGAACGGAGCGGACGGAGGAGGCAGTGGGTGGAGGCGGCAGCGGACCTGCTAGAGCGGAGCATGCAGATTGTGTGGAAGGCATCGGGGATCACACACCACCAGCATACGTTGCGTCGATGCGTGGTAGAGCAGCGTGGTAGAGCAGGTACGTTTGCCTGCCGTTGAGCGAGCTTGTCGCAGAGCGCTTGTTAGGAGCTACCCTCTCCCCTTGTATTAGGAGTTGCCCCTCCCCTTGGACAACGCTACCTCCGGTTACCCCCGCAACCACCCACCCAAAACACACGCACCTGATCCGGGCAGCAGCATCACCTTCTGGTGCTCCTCGGGTCCCGTGTACCCACACAGCAGCGCGTACGCTGCCACCTGGCGGTGCGGCGGCGCGTTGATGACAAAGTTGGCCGAGTCCAGCGGAACCGGGTCTCCTCTCATCCCCCTGCCCTGCTGGGTGTTCCCCCCCAGCTGGGTGTTTCCCCCCCTTGTAACCCCCCTTGTCGGTGTGCAAATGCAACTCACCAGCACCAGTAACCTCCACCCCACCTATCATTATCGCCATATTAGTACTTTAATTCCCTACCACAGCGTCCTAAACCCTATCATCTGCTGCCGCTGCTGCCGCTGCTGCCGCTGCTGCCGCTGCTGCCGCTGCTGCCGCTGCTGCTGCTGCTTTGAATCGTCCACGGTCCCCCCTTTAACGGACGCCGCCGCACTTGTGCGGAATTTGCAGCTTGTAACGTGTTGCTGTCCTGATCAGGCACCCACCTGGGTTGGCCTCGAAGCAAAAGCCCAGCTCGGGCTGTCCCGGGCCCAGCTGACCGTGACCGAACTTATCCGCCACTGCCAGCGCCTCGTCCCACGTCTGAGGCACGGTGATGCCGTTGGCTTCAACACATCCCGCCGGTACAGCAGCTGGTACGACGTCAGCCACAGCGGCAGTGAGGAGTACTTGCCGGCGAAGCGAAGGCTGACGAAGCCGCATCGCTGCACAGCGGTACCCGGGAGCGGAGTGGGCCGCGGCGGGGGGCCCGGGGGGTGGCGTGAAAACCGGTGACACGAAAACGACAGGATAGTGGGCGCATGGTCGGCGGACAGCGAGGATGTGGGCCGGAGGGCGGGGGCGGGGCCGGGGGAGGAGGGTGCCAGGGCGGGGGCGGCGGAGTCGTTGAGAGATGAGTGAGTGACGTGGCTTTAACTTCAACCACAAACAGAGAGCCAACCGGTTTGACTGAGCTACAAGCCTGCAACGGTGACGAACCGGGTCGTGGTAGCATGGCGTGCACCTGCTTATTACACCCCGCGTATGCCTCAGAAAGTATGTGTAAAATCTTAACCCCTCTCCCCCCCGGTGTCTCACGCGCATCCTGCTGACGCCTCTTGCCGCTCCCCCTCCCGCATGCTTCACGATGACGGACGTCGATAACCGCTCTATGCTCTGGCCAGGTAGGTGTTACGGCCGCTTTCAGGAGTTAGGAAATGTCTTTCCTGTACGCTAGTATTTCTCGGCTGCGGGCTTGCGGATGCGGTTGTTGGTGTCGCCGGGGCTCCTATCTGGGCAGCCAGGGCGGCGCGGTTCAAGCCGCGCGCCGGAAACGGATGTTTGGTACCGTATCTTGTCTCCACGGTAACGGCCTGTATGTGGGCTGGGCTGGAGCCGGGCTTTGCCGCGTCTGGCCCCACCATGGGCCAGCCCGCCACCAACGTTCTCCCATTTGCGCCCCAAACGCTGACGCAAGCAAGTGTTTTTCCTCTAGCAGGCGGCCGACGGACCACATCCACAGGCTTCCCGGTAGCCAAACCAGGTTCCCCGGGATGCATACTCGAGCCCGTGTCCGAAAACCATTCGCCAGCTAGTTTCTGCTGTCGTGAAACCGGGTCTTCTCGCGCCCCCCTTACCCCCTTGTGCGTCCAACTAGGAGGGCGCGCTCCTCCCTCCCTCCCTCTCCACGAGCCCCCCGGCCTCCCAGGGCGCACCGAAAGGCCGCTGGGATGTCGGTCAGCCGGTAGCTCGCGTCATTTATCAGTACCCTCGTCATGTCGGCGAAAGACCCGTGGTCGATGTCCTCGCCAAATACCTCCGACCCAATCATTCAAAAATCGTTGGGACCCCGATCACTGGCTGTGGGTCACACCTCAAGCCAGTTTTTGATGTATTCTGCAACAGCAGTCCTGGACTTGAAGCCGATATTGAGGCCGCTCTGGTTGTTGAACGACGCTAGGTACGTTCGGAATGACTGCTGTGTGCTTACTGCCCAGAAGCTCCCGAACGCATCATATTTCGGCGCCATCTGGGGTAGGTGGGGCAAGATGTTACGTCGAGCATTGAGAGGGTGGGCGGGTGCGTGGGTGTGCGAGTACTGATGGACGCTGGGGGGCCGGGGTGCGGTAATCGCTGCAGGATTGGCTGACGAAAGTGAGTTCTTTGCAGGCTCTAGTTCGATCTTGGATGTACGCCGATGAAACATGTGGACGCTTCTGCCGCTCGCTCCCCATGCAATCAATGCTTCGCACGTACACAATATCACCTTTACGCGCGCGACCCCACGTGTAGCTGGTTCTCTGGGGCTGAGTAATCGAACGAGCAGTCCCGTGTAAGCTTTGTCAGGCCAGAGGGTGGGCATGAGGCACTAATCCACTTATCCGGCGGTCACAGCGGATAAGTCATTTTCTAATCCAAGGGCGGTTTTTAATACGCAGGGCAGCGATCTTAATAAGCCGGGGCCGCCGTTCCAATACTCAGGGCAGCAATCCCAATACGCCGGGGCCGCCGTTCCAATACTTAGGGCAGCAATCCCAATACGCCGGGGCCGCCGTTCCAATACTCAGGGCAGCAATCCCAATACACCGGGGCCGCCGTTCCAATACTCAGGGCAGCAATCCCAATACACCGGGGCCGCCGTTCCAATACTCAGGGCAGCAATCCCAATACACCGGGGCCGCCGTTCCAATACTCAGGGCAGCAATCCCAATACACCGGGGCCGCCGTTCCAAAACTCAGGGCAGCAATCCCAATACGCCGGGGCCGCCGTTCCAAAACTCAGGGCAGCAATCCCAATACGCCGGGGCCGCCGTTCCAAAACTCAGGTCAGCGATCCAAATACGCCGGGGCCGCCGTTCCAAAACTCAGGTCAGCAATCATAATACGCTGGGGCCGCCGTTCCAATACGCAGGTCAGCAATAATAATACGCCGGGGCCGCCGTTCCAAAACTCAGGTCAGCAATCCAAATACGCCGGGGCCGCCATTCCAATACGCAGGTCAGCAACCATACTACGCCGGGGCCGCCATTCAAATACGCAGGTCAGCAGTCATACTATACCGAAGCCGCCGTTCCAATACGCTGGTCAGCAATCCTAATACGCCGGGGCCGCCGTTCCAATACGCTGGCCAGCAATCATACTACGCCGGGGCCGCCATTCCAATACGCAGGTCAGCATCCTAATACGCCGGGGCCGTCGTTTTACCCGCTCCGCCCCCCCCTCCCCAGGGCTCAGCTGTGCTCTCTCTCTTTCTCTCAGGCTGCGCACCCAGGCTGTCTGCCTGGTATATCCCCGTCGTAGCAGCTACTGTATCCCACTTTCCGCACCCCAACACTGAACATACAGGCTACCGCCCCTCCCACAGGCCACGGCCGAAAGCCACCTGTGCCGCGGCCCCTGCCTCCTCGGCCCCCCCCAGTCTCACGGTTCTTATACAACCCCCCAGTCTCACGGTTCTTATACAACCCCCCAGTCTCACCAGCCACCCACGTCCACTGACGGACGCTGGCGGCTCTGCGGCCTCCCTCACGGTTCCCGGCTCCGCAGGCACCCGGCCCTCACACATCGTGCACGCGCTTCTGGAAGCGCTGCCGCCCCCGCGCGCTGACAGACGCCGGCTCCGCCGCGCCCCCCGCGGTCTGTGGGTCCAGTAGCTGTTGCAACTCCGCCGCCCTGGCCTGCTGCTTGCGCTGCTGTGCAGGCGCGCACCCCTCGCCTGGCACACCCCGCCCGCCAGCTGCCGCCCGTGCCATCGTCGGTTGTGCCCCGTCCAGGATGAAGCTGTTCTGGGCCCAGTACCGCTGCAGCTCCTACGTGGCGTGGTTAGGAATGCATAAGCCACGCCTACTCACTCAGTCTGTCGCAGTTTTGCAGAAGAGGAGCCGTAGCCAGGTCAGCGTTCTAGGATACGTGAAGGACAGCAGAAAAGGTGTATCGTACTCGTGTATACGCTGCGCGTACGACACTGGTTCCCAAAGAGCAGCTGTAATGGAATACTAGTTAAGTTCCCACTTCCCATGTCGCCCCAAACACCACTGTCGACCGAGACATCTGTCGTCTCCCCTATTGCCTCACCTCGCCCCTTGTCCACCCTATTGCCTCACCTCGCTTTTGAGCACAACCTGCCCCCCCCCCCGTCGATCCCAGGTCAACCCATGCCTGCTCACCCGCTCGTCCTCAGTGTCCAGCGCGTACGAGCACCCTGCCCGTGTGTCCGGCGCAGGTCGGACGTTGACCACCTGGACGATCTCCGTGGCGGGAAAGATCTGGTTTGGATCTGACTCCACCTGGTGGGGCAGTACGTATTGCCACGGCATACCATCAAAGAATGGCGGACGGAAGGCGTGCGTGGCGGCGTTCATGCAGTACAAGGAACTGACGCTAGCCCCTTCCACCCAACCCCCATCCTGCTGCCTTCAAAGCCTCATACGCACCTTGGGGCCGGAGTCCGCGGAGCTGCACACGGCCAGCTTGGTTGGCGGGGTCAAGGCGGCGAGTGGCCACCAGCACGTTTGCATTTCCGGCCGGGCAGCGCCTTGGGGCACAGGAGGCCCTCAGTCATGGCCAATCGCACAACCATCTGCATGCCCCTCTTCACCCGCACTGCCACCACGTCCCCGTCCGACATGTAGTCCTGCTCGCCAGGCTCCAGCATCTTGCCCGCCTCATGTAGGTCAGCGCAGTCAAAGCGGCGAATGCGGTCGCGGCTCTGACGTGGCAGGATGCCGTTGAGGCAGCGCGCCCAGCCGAGCAGGCTCTTCAAGCCCGGATCGTTGGATGCCAGGCGTGACCGCTTTGCAGGGCCGCTGGTAGAGGGCCCCTCGCCAGCATCTTATTCCTCGCTGCAGCTGGTCCCCACCCGTGCAGCCAGGCCGTTATCTGTGGGCAATGGGCAGTACGTAGCGTTGGGGCATAAGCAAAAGACAGAAAAGTAGGATCTGGGCCAGTGAGATGTGCTGTGCAGAATGCGCGAGGACACGGTGTATCGCCCACGCACTCCCACCACGCCAAGCTCACCCTCCACTGCGGCATCCTCCTCGCCTTCACTTGGCTGCTCTGGGTCCTCGTCAGCGCCGGCCGTGTAGTCAGCAGGAGCTGCCACGGCACGCTCACGCCCGCCACCGCCTAGCGCAGCGGACACGTAGTACAGGAGATGCAGGTGTGTCTCGTTGTACGGCACGCCCGGGACCTCAATACGCACGCGTTTCTGCCCGAAATACTTCCTAGCCCGTACTCGGCGAGCTTCTCGATTGCCGTGGGGTTGAAGTCGGGTCCGAGGTGACCATCTCCGCCACAAGCCGCTCAAATCCCCAGTCGCACAGGGCTTTGACCTGCAATATCCCCAGCATAGATATCATGATCATAGGCACAAGTTGGACGTCAATGGGACACATTGTGCGGCCTTTGTGCCATTGGCCTTTGGGCTCTGCGCCAATGGCGCAAAATCTGGGATCGCTGAAATCCCCGGTTGCACAGGCCTTTGACGTGCACTATCTCCAGCACTGTACAAGTTGGACATCAATGCGACTCATTATGCGGCCTTTGCGCCAATGGCCTTTGCGCCAATGGCGCAAAACCTGGTGTTGAGCCCCCAGCCGCCCGGACGGCCCTGCAGCGCACCTCTGGGGCCACTTCTGCTTCCTTATCAGCTGGGGCCGCCCCCGCCTCCTCGTTCACCGGCTCAGCTTGTCCGCCCTGGTCGACCGCCCCTGTCCCACGCCGCTCCCGCTCCCAATCGCTCTGCTTATCAGGGCTCATCGCAATGGCCTTCTGGTGGCTTCTACCTCCATGGCCAGGACGGATGAGCCCGCCACGAACGATGGGTCTAAAGTTGAGGACCGACCCTTGCGGCAACCCTAACATTGTCATACCCTCTGATACCCTATGATAACGATGGTTCAGAGATTATGCCTCAAAGACACGGAAGCTGGTCAATCGTCGCGAGGCTGGCCTGCAATTGACAGGGCAATTGGCAATTGAGCCAATTGTCCGGCAATTCACATTGCCAATCGCCAAATGCCCTCCCAAATGCTTCGCCTGCTATTACTGAACTGAACAGAGTAAATTATCGGACAGAGCTACTATAGGCAGTGTCACAGGTTCTTTGGACGCATCGGATATAGGGTCCTCAACTTTAGACCCATCGTTCGTGGCGGGCTCATCCATCCTGGCCATGGAGGTAGAAGCCACCAGAAGGCCATTGCGATGAGCCCTGATGAGCAGAGCGATTGGGAGCGGGAGCGGCGTGGGACAGGGGCGGTCGACCAGGGCGGACAAGCTGAGCCGGTGAACGAGGAGGCGGGGGCGGCCCCAGCTGATAAGGAAGCAGAAGTGGCCCCAGAGGTGCGCTGCAGGGCCGTCCGGGCGGCTGGGGGCTCAACACCAGGTTTTGCGCCATTGGCGCAAAGGCCGCATAATGAGTCGCATTGATGCCCAACTTGTACAGTGCTGGTGATATTGCACGTCAAAGGCCTGTGCAACCGGGGATTTCAGCGATCCCAGATTTTGCGCCATTGGCGCAGAGCCCAAAGGCCAATGGCACAAAGGCCGCACAATGTGTCCCATTGACGTCCAACTTGTGCCTATGATCATGATATCTATGCTGGTGATATTGCAGGTCAAAGCCCTGTGCGACCGGGGATTTTAGCGGCTTGTGGCGGAGATGGTCACCTCGGACCCGACTTCAACCCCACGGCAGTTGAGAAGCTCGCCGAGTACGGGCTAGAAAGTATTTCGGGCAGAAACGAGTATTCTGTGAGGCTTTGCCGGGCTTGGGTTACTTGGGGAAGGATCAGTCGGCTGGTGGCTCCACTCCGCCCCCTGCCTTCAATCCGCTCTTGCACACGCCTTCCCCTGCTCCCCTTCGTTCCCCTTGGTCCGGGCAGAACTCAGGGCTCAGACCCTACCTCCTGTGCTACCCACAGAAGTTGAGGCCGGAAGCGATAAGCCCCCTGACTTCAACTGCAGTACCAACAACGAGCTATCACTGCCTGTGTCCAAGGGGCGCGGGTACCGCAGCTTCGCGCACAAGAACTCTGTAATGGCGAACGTAAGGACCCATTGCAAAAGGGACACTCACCAGCGTCCGTCAACACGCTGTTGCCATTGCAGTCGCTCGCGCCCAGCCCTTTGGCTTCTACTCGGCTGTCCCGCCCCTGCCTGTGCGAGCCTGAACGGCAGGGCCACGCCTGGACGAAGCCCTCGTCGCGACAGCGGAGCGGCTGCCGCTTATTGGCAGCGCGCCGTCCTGGGGGAAAGCAGCGGACGGTGCAGTCAACTTCGGAATGGCGACGCGTGCAGGCAGCATTGGCGGCGGGGCTTCGAGCGACGGCAGCACGGGCGCTGTAACAGGCTTGCACCAAACGGCAGCTGCCGGGAGCGGGGGGGCACCTGCCTGAATGGGGCGGCCCCCGCGCCAACCCGGTCAGTCGGCTGGCACCCGTGTGCGGATGCAGCAGGCGGCGATGATGCCCATGGGTGCTGAGCCGCTCCCGCTCCACATACATTGCAGACTATGCACGCTTATGGGCAGGATGAACCAATTTTGTTGGGCCCTGCAAGAAGAATTGTTGTTGGCTTTCAGTGTTTGGTTTACAAGTGGGCCAGGAGGGCCAGGGCCCTGCGTTTGACGAAAATTGCAAGCCTTGAGCCGTTGTGTGAGGGTCGCCAGGATTGCGTACTGAAGTTGGCCGCCGTTCCAATCCACGGGTCAATTATCCTTATTCGCTGGGCACGGTTTCCAATACGCAGGTTGCTAATCCCAGTACGCCGGGGCGCGGTTCCCAGTACGCAGGTTGCTGATCCTAATACGCCGGGGCGCGGTTTCCAATAGGCAGGTTGCTAATCCCAGTACGCCGGGGCGCGGTTTCCAATACGCAGATTGCTAATCCCAGTACGCCGGGGCGCGGTTTCCAGTACGCAGGTTGCTAATCCCAATACGCCGGGGCGCGGTTTCCAATACGCAGGTTGCTAATCCCAGTACGCCGGGGCGCGGTTTCCAATACGCAGGTTGCTAATCCCAGTACGCCGGGGCGCGGTTTCCAATACGCAGGTTGCTAATCCCAGTACGCCGGGGCGCGGTTTCCAGTACGCAGGTTGCTAATCCCAATACGCCGGGGCGCGGTTTCCAATACGCAGGTTGCTAATCCCAATACGCCGGGGCGCGGTTTCCAATACGCAGGTTGCTAATCCCAATACGCCACCGTGACCGACGCCTAAACTAATCCAGGGGGGATGCCCACCCTCTGGTCAGGCCAAACCACAGGGACAGGTCGTCCCGTTGTTCGAGCATTGTCTTGCAGCTACATGGTATGACGCAAGGGGCATATTCGTGGTGCCGGCTCAATATCACCCTTACGCTTACTCATAGGTGAAAGCCCAGAACAAGCACTGCAGCGACTGCTCCAATCGTCTCCAATCGCAACACGCTTACGCATGGCGTAGACTCTGAGCAGCAGCAAGCACGCACGCTTCCTCTTGCTCCTGCCGCGCATCTTCCAACCCATTTTCTGCCACTGATTGCAGCTTTTCTCCAGCAATGGACGCCAGAACGAGCGATGCAAGCCAACACCAACAATGTTGCCTACTTGTCAGCAATGCCGACTTATAGTGGGACGCTGGGACCTTAGCTTTAAGTAGCTCAAGATAAATACTCCTCCCAAAGTTCCCGGAAGCGTTACTGAAATTGGCTTTCGTATGGTTCGCGGATATCATATCTCTATGCTTGAAAGACACAGTATACTTTTTTGGTGCCGCTGCTATATAAGACGAATAACAACATCAATACGGCCCATTAGACGAGAAACGTATAGCACGGCGTCCCAACATGTGTATTAGGCTGATAGTCGACGTTCCTGTGCAACAATCAGGAAGACCATATGATAAGTAAGCTACGATTAGGGTACATACCATCATGGCTTCGCGGCTCCGAAGGTCCGAACGTCTAGGTGGCTGTAAGCGGCAAAGCCCTAGTTGCTGAGCTCTAAAAAAGACTTCCCACCGGCATTTAAATATTCAATACCCGTGAAATTAAACATGGTAGCCACATCAATTCCGTTGCACGTTGACAACGTCACGGTTGGCGGTTGCTTGGAGGAAAACCACATACGTCTACGAGCTACGCAACAAAAGCGAATTTCAGGGTTTGGCAACTAAACATTTCCGGTGGAAGCGGGTAGGACCGAGTGGACATGAAAGTACATATGTGGACCATTTGTGATGCATGTCACGACTCACTGTACGACTTTAAACAACTGGATGCGAGAGCAAGGCTCCTGACTATACTAATTTATGTTGTCCTTCAACAGGTCCAATAACTAGGCACGATGCATTGCGAGGCGAAGGTTGGAAGTAGCGAGCACAGCGACTTTGCAACATGCACCCACTGAAGCCAAATCCTTTGAAGTGACGATTGACGTCGGGCGCGTGCAAGCACATCAACGCTATAAAGAGCTCCATGCGCACCATCCCCTGTCCCACTGTCCCCCCTTGCTTCCCTGTGCTCCCCAAACACACCCCTGGGGACTCGGACGTTCAAAATTTTACGACAAGAAAAGAAACACAGGGAGGGCAGGCAAGCAGTGAGAGCCCAGGCCCCCTTGTTGTGGGGGATACCCTGGGATATGAGCATAGTAGTGTTGAGCGCGTGGGATGATGTAGAAGTGTAAATCCCTCCCCGCGCCCGAGGGGTGCTGCTGCTGACATAGGACTGCTTTAGTAGGCTACACTGCAAATCCACGCCCCATATTCACGCGTGGTACTGCACGCGGCGGTCACAAGGTCAAGCACCGAAGACGGTTGGGGGTTGGAGGTTGGAGAGGCTGAGGAGCTCCCAGGTGTCCCAGGATACGGTGATTCTGAATTCCCCTGGATCCCCCTTGCCCTGCCTTGCCTTACCACTACATATTGCCACAGGAGTGGTTGAGTCTCAGGTATAGTCTATGCCATTCAGCTGAGTGTCCCCTGTCTCAGCCAGGCCTGACCCCCCCTCCCGGCAGGCGTTTGAGGCCCTTCAGAGCTTCAGACTTCAGAAACTAGGCCGGGCTTCAGCTGAGTCCCCTCGCCATTCAGTGTGCTCACCTATTAGCTACTCACGTGAGCCGCAAAGTCCTTCTCGGACCCCTGTTGGGCAGACTGCTGCAGAGATTTATACATCTCACGGCGTCGGGCTCACAATGGACCATCAGTTTGGCCTACTTCCTGACAATACCTTCAGGGACTCTTGGGCCTCACATTTCTCTGTTGTCGGCGCGCTTACCCCGTCACGGGTGCAGCATATCTGCATCTGGACGGCGGCCGTCGCCCCAACATCAGCTGGCAAGACGCCCGCGATGTCAGCACTTCTTCGAGTCCTGGAGCTTGTGCAGCGTCTGGTTCGATCGAGTTTGAAATGCGGCAGCTTCGCGACACCTTTAGACCGCGCGGCCCATCGATCTCGATAAAACCAGACGCTGCACAAGCTCAAGGACTCGAAGAAGTGCTGACATCGCGGGCGTCTTGCCAGCTGATGTTGGGGCGACGGCCGCCGTCCAGATGCAGATATGCTGCACCCGTGACGGGGTAAGCGCGCCGACAACAGGGGCCAGCAGCAAACCGCAAGAGGTACCTGAAAATGGCCATGGTGATTAGCTAAGCACAGAGCAAAGGGGGCCTTCAGGTTGAGACAGGTGGATATCTAGCTGAATGGCCAGGGGACTCAGCTGAATGGCTCCAGACTCAGAAATGGCCTTCTCAACCTGAGATTGCTACTTTCTCAAAACTAGACTCAGAGCGACTTCAGAGCTATTTCCTGAGGCTCTACCACTCACGCGTCACTATATGCTTACACTTGCTTACCATGACACCACACCTCACCACACCACCGCCGCCGCCACAAACCTGCAGCCCAATCCCCTTCCGCATCCAAGCTATGCATGGCTGGTACGCTGTGCTCAGTCTGCCTTCGCCTGGGTCCTCAACATCGTTGCGACGCTCCAGCCGCGTTCCCTCCTCTGCTGGGTCCCTGACGACTGCCTACTTACGCTCTCCTACGCACGCCTCGACAATGTATGATCCCCTTGCCCCTTCCCTGGAGGTCGGAGGCTTCGTTGCACCGACCGGTATCAGTCGGTATCATTTTTTGCGCGTACGGTAATCTAGTCATGGCAACCTGCCCGTTTATTGGTGTTCTGGGTGACGCTCGCGAGCGTCCCACTAGTCGCTGCGCAGGTTTTGCAGCGTACGCTATACATATTTCAGAGGAAGATTAGCGATGCCACCGGCACTCCACCGTACGCGGAATACTCGGTCACCGCAGACGTCGGCCTGTGGAAGCTGACCTTGCTCGTCCCTGCACGCCAATAACATTCACCATGAATTACATGCAAAAGTGCTTAGAAGCTCGCAAACCTGGTGGTCGGGCTGTCAGGGCCGCGTTCTGGTGGGCAGTGTTCGCCATGCCTTCGTTCGGCTTCGCTCCAGTTCGGCAGAATAAAGGCACAGGTAACGAGCACTTCGGGATGTAACTTATGAAGATAAGTATCGCTGGAATGGGTTTTACATTTACGTTGGACGGACCCCCAGGATCCACCCTTCGGAGGCTTGTACTGCCGCAGCACGAGGACCAAATGCGCCGCACGCCCAGCATCTCCTGAACACTTCTAAGTACATTAAACTTGCCGTGTTGGTTCCATGTTCTTAGCTATGGCATACAGCGCGAAGGACAACGAAGCTACCGCCTTTCTATTGGGGGGACGCGCTGGCTCTCCACGAAGTAATAATGGAAGGATTCTTATTGGAATATGTACAGGGAAATACGGTTTGCAAATGGCCGGTATGGGAGGTACCGGTACGTGGTGGAACCGATGATTGGCAGGAAGAGAAGCATACGCCAGGCGTGCCCAGACCTGGATTGCATTCACGTTTAGTTTTATCGTAGGAGCTACGGACAATCGATGGCCGAGAGGCCTGCAGGTCGATGAGCGCATTCATTGCGTTGCCTCAGGGGCGCCCAGCCCAATTGTATGCCGCGAACGTGTTCGTGTCTGCGCAAGAAGAGAGATTTTTGCGACTCCGCGCCTCTCGTAGGTGCGCCACGGTCACCACGGCTTCCACCACGTCCCTGGTCCCAATCCGTGTTCATCCCCGCTGCCTCTCTTCTTCCGTCCTCTGAATTATCTCTTCAGCCCCCATCTTTGCCGCATCCTCTGCATGCGTAGAGTGAAGAGCAGCTTCCGCAAAAAGGTGAGCACGATGCGTTGCTGCTGTACAATGTCACGTGCTGCGGAGGGCCGCGCCGATGGCGGTCG
The DNA here is from genome assembly GCA_003116995.1 of Yamagishiella unicocca. Lineage (NCBI taxonomy): Eukaryota > Viridiplantae > Chlorophyta > Chlorophyceae > Chlamydomonadales > Volvocaceae > Yamagishiella > Yamagishiella unicocca. The sequence continues at coordinate 71,384 of BDSL01000129.1, read as the reverse complement.
GGACGGCGGGGCGGGCAGCAAGGCGCAAAGAGGCTGAAGCGGTGGAAAGCTGGCGGCAGCTGCCCGCATGAGGTGATGACGGTGTGGCTGGAGCCCCGGGCGAGGTATTAATGGTGGCGGGAAGAAAGCTGCCGCGACTGCGGCTGCTGGCTAAGACAGCAGATGCGGCGGCAGGGGAGGGTCGCGAGAGGCGGTTGCGCATGAAGGGGAAGAGGATGTGGGGTGGACGAGTGGTGTCTGCTCGGGCCGTTAGTTGCCTCTCCCCAACGCCGTCTCCCCCCACCCCACATTTACCGAAGGAAGGGCGGGGTTCGGGCCTTTCAGTTTCCAGCGCCACACCGAGCACTCCACTCCACCGGCCCTCCTCGCGCTCCCTCCCCGGCCCAGCTGGCTCCCTCTCTGGCCCCACGCCCTCCCCTGCCCTACCATCGCTGCCTCCTATGCCCCACTTGCACCCCCCCCCCGCCGCTACCCTCGCTCCCCGGCACTACCCTCGCCCCCCTCTCGGCCTTACTCTCGCTCCCTCCCCAGCCCTACTCTCGCTCCCCCCTCGGCGTTACACCCGCTCCCTCCCCAGCCCCAATCGCTTTCTCCCCGGCCCTACTCTCGCTCTCTTCCCGGCCCTACACCCGCTCTGTTGTGGCGCGATTTCGGTCTAAGCGAATTTGCTTAGTGCGTCGCGCATAGCTAGACACCGGCGGTTAGCCCGGTGACAGAATTACAGAAAGACGACAGAAATGATTGTGTGACTAACAGTGTTACAAATGACTGTCAGTGTGACTAACGGTGTTACGGATGACTGAGTCATGCTAACGCCGTCACGGACACGTCATGCTAACGCTGTCACGAACATGTTACGAACTACGAACTGGGTGCCAGAAAACCCCGCCCGACATTGAGTTGTAGAAACTGACAGAAGCTGTTTTGGCTCCCTTAGCAACAGGGTATAAATACCCTGGGGAGGCGTTGGGACAGAACTAAGTACTTACGAAGCTCTTTGAATCTCAACTTGACGGGGCGAAGCCGTCCTAAGACTGATTCGCTGCTTACGCGGCTCGAATCACAACACGCTCCCTCCCCCGCCCCATTCGCTTCCTCGCCGGCCCGACTCTCCCTCCCTCCCCGGCCCTACAACAGCTCCCTCCCCAGCCCCATTCGCTTCCTCGCCGGCCCTATTCTCGCTTCCTCCCCGCCCTACACCCGCTCCCTCCCCAGCCCCAATCGCTTTCTCCCCGGCCCTAGCCTACCCTCGCTCCCTCCCCGGCCCCACTCGCCTCCCCAGAGAGAGACCGCGTTACAGTGGCCGCACGACAGGCGGCACCCGCCCTTATCCCGGCGGGAAAGCACTGCGGAAGAGAGAGAGAGAGAGAGACCGCGTTACAGTGGCCGCACGACAGGCGGCACCCGCCCTTATCCCGGCGGGAAAGCACTGCGGAAGAGACACGGAACCAAGGTCGGGTACGGGCAACAGCAGGCAAACAGCATCATGCAAAGTCAGCACAAGCGACGGCAGGACACGGCCCCATGCAGGCCACCCTTACGCGTCAAAACCACCACAAAAGCCCCCATTGGCTCACCTGCCCATCACCCGCACCACTCGTATCTCGAACCAGCAAAGGTGGCACCAGGAAAGAAAGAACGAAAGAACAAACAGCAGCCAAGGCAGGCTAGCTAGGGCGGCACGGCGCACATGAGCCGACCCCCGGTTACGAACAAAAATGGGTGGTCCACCCCCACGTCACCCCAGTCCTTGCGGGGCAAACCCAAGCCCGCAAAGTCCCGCAGCAAGGCCCAGAACTTAGCAAGGAGGCCAGAACGCATAGCAGCAGGGAGGGTGGTGCCGGAGAGCCGATGAGAGTGGATGTACCGGCGCACCCACTCCATCGCGTTGAGCGCCGCCAACGCCACCACATCCCACACACACTGCAGCACAGTGGTCGGATCCGGCGACACACACAACCACACATGCTCACGCGTGACCCCGCACCCACAGCAGACTTCCAGTTCATCCCAGAGCGGGCGGACGAGGGGGCAAGACCAAAAGTGATGCAAGCGCGGCGACTCGGCCACACCCGCTGCAGCGGGGTAACAGCCGCAAGCACACGGTTCGGGTGGGACCAGCGGGAGGTGAGAGGAGCCCGGCATGGGCACCCCGTCAACCGCCAGCCGCCAGAGGACCTCCTTCCACCGCGGCTCCCACTTAAGACGCTTCCACAACCGCCGCCATACCGCGCGTAACGCCACAAGGGCCGCCTCGGGCGTGGCAGCCACAGCAGGGGACAGCCCGAGCGCCTCCCGCACATACGCCGCATGACAGGCCTGCCTGGGGCGCTCCAGTTCCGCCGCCTGGAGCAGGGTGCCCAGCTTGACGGTGAAGGAGGTGAGGGGCAGCACGGCGTCCACACCCAGCCGCCACCCCAGGCGAGCAAGGAGGAGAGCATCCACCTCGTCAGGCGACGGCGGGGCGGGGCCATCGGGCGCCAGGCGAGCAGGAAGAGACAGAGAGAGAGACCGCGAGAGAGAGACCGCGTTACAGTGGCCGCACGACAGGCGGCACCCGCCCTTATCCCGGCGGGAAAGCACTGCGGAAGAGACACGGAACCAAGGTCGGGTACGGGCAACAGCAGGCAAACAGCATCATGCAAAGTCAGCACAAGCGACGGCAGGACACGGCCCCATGCAGGCCACCCTTACGCGTCAAAACCACCACAAAAGCCCCCATTGGCTCACCTGCCCATCACCCGCACCACTCGTATCTCGAACCAGCAAAGGTGGCACCAGGAAAGAAAGAACGAAAGAACAAACAGCAGCCAAGGCAGGCTAGCTAGGGCGGCACGGCGCACATGAGCCGACCCCCGGTTACGAACAAAAATGGGTGGTCCACCCCCACGTCACCCCAGTCCTTGCGGGGCAAACCCAAGCCCGCAAAGTCCCGCAGCAAGGCCCAGAACTTAGCAAGGAGGCCAGAACGCATAGCAGCAGGGAGGGTGGTGCCGGAGAGCCGATGAGAGTGTATGTACCGGCGCGCCCACTCCATCGCGTTGAGCGCCGCCAACGCCACCACATCCCACACACACTGCAGCACAGTTGTCGGATCCGGCGACACACACAACCACACATGCTCACGCGTGACCCCGCACCCACAGCAGACTTCCAGTTCATCCCAGAGCGGGCGGACGAGGGGGCAAGACCAAAAGTGATGCAAGCGCGGCGACTCGGCCACACCCGCTGCAGCGGGGTAACAGCCGCAAGCACACGGTTCGGGTGGGACCAGCGGGAGGTGAGAGGAGCCCGGCACCGGACCGCGTTGAGAGAGAGACCGCGTTACAGTGGCCGCACGACAGGCGGCACCCGCCCTTATCCCGGCGGGAAAGCACTGCGGAAGAGACACGGAACCAAGGTCGGGTACGGGCAACAGCAGGCAAACAGCATCATGCAAAGTCAGCACAAGCGACGGCAGGACACGGCCCCATGCAGGCCACCCTTACGCGTCAAAACCACCACAAAAGCCCCCATTGGCTCACCTGCCCATCACCCGCACCACTCGTATCTCGAACCAGCAAAGGTGGCACCAGGAAAGAAAGAACGAAAGAACAAACAGCAGCCAAGGCAGGCTAGCTAGGGCGGCACGGCGCACATGAGCCGACCCCCGGTTACGAACAAAAATGGGTGGTCCACCCCCACGTCACCCCAGTCCTTGCGGGGCAAACCCAAGCCCGCAAAGTCCCGCAGCAAGGCCCAGAACTTAGCAAGGAGGCCAGAACGCATAGCAGCAGGGAGGGTGGGGCCGGGGAGCCGATGAGAGTGTATGTACCGGCGCGCCCACTCCATCGCGTTGAGCGCCGCCAACGCCACCACATCCCACACACACTGCAGCACAGTGGTCGGATCCGGCGACACACACAACCACACATGCTCACGCGTGACCCCGCATCCACAGCAGACTTCCAGTTCATCCCAGAGCGGGCGGACGAGGGGGCAAGACCAAAAGTGATGCAAGCGCGGCGACTCGGCCACACCCGCTGCAGCGGGGTAACAGCCGCAAGCACACGGTTCGGGTGGGACCAGCGGGAGGTGGGAGGAGCCCGGCATGGGCACCCCGTCAACCGCCAGCCGCCAGAGGACCTCCTTCCACCGCGGCTCCCACTTAAGACGCTTCCACAACCGCCGCCATACCGCGCGTAACGCCACAAGGGCCGCCTCGGGCGTGGCAGCCACAGCAGGGGACAGCCCGAGCGCCTCCCGCACATACGCCGCATGACAGGCCTGCCTGGGGCGCTCCAGTTCCGCCGCCTGGAGCAGGGTGCCCAGCTTGACGGTGAAGGAAGTGAGGGGCAGCACGGCGTCCACACCCAGCCGCCACCCCAGGCGAGCAAGGAGGAGAGCATCCACCTCGTCAGGCGACGGCGGGGCGGGGCCATCGGGCGCCAGGCGAGCAGCAGCGAGCCATGCGGGCGAGATGTCAGAAAGGAGAGCGGCCACCGCAGCCCGCGCCGCGATGCGATCTTGGAGCGCACCCATGGCCAGCTCGGAGGGCGCCAGCTCGTGCCGTACGAGCGTCGTCCAGCGCTCAGCCAGCCGGCTGAAGATGGCCATGCCCGGCGTCGTCGCCAGGGCATGGGCGCGCTCCACCTCAAACGCGGTCATAGCGTCCTGCACCCGGACGGCGTCGCCGACGGTCAGCAGGCGGCGGCACATGGTGAGGGGGCCATGGATAGCCTCCAACCCCGGCCGCCGGCCCGGCGCCCCCGCGTTGGGCAGGAGCGGGTTGCCCCACAGCGGCGCGTTGAAGCACCAGACGCCCGGCTCCAGGGGGGGGTCCGCGACGTCAGACAGGGGGGGGAGGTGACCGAGGCTCGTGGCAAGCCGGTGGATGTCCGGGGGCAAGCTGAAGGGGGCGCCGAGCCACGGGCCATCCGGGCGAGCTGTGGTGACGGCCAGCGGGCGGAAGGCAGGGTGGAGGGTAGAGAGGAAGGAGACCGCAATCCGGATCCACGGCGCGCGGGCAGCCGGGGGCTGCAGCGCGGAGCGGGCGACCGTCAGGCTCCACTTGGCATGCCGGCTGAGGACATGCAGCCGAAGGGGCAGTACACCGAAGCCGCCGATGGTGGGATGACCGGAGAGCAGGCGGAGGGGGACACCAGTGAAACGGCGCTGGGCGTCATCAGGGCCTAGCTCCCGATCCACCAGCTTTGCGACAAGGGCCATGATGCCAGCAAGGACCTCCGCCGGCGGCAGCCCCGAGTGCTCCATGTGGTACGTCGCCATATGGAGAGCATAAGCTGCAGCCGCAGTGGCACGGCCGAACATCGACAGGGCCATGCGGGAGATCTTTTGGAGACGGCGGCGGGCCTCCGACATCCGTGACGCCCAATCGAGGACGGGGGCGGCAGGCGGATTGGTGAAGGGGATGCCCAGCGCCACCGCAGCGGACACGATCCGAAGGCCAGCGAGGGCAGGGGGCGGGGGAGAAGGGGATGGGCGAGGCACCCCGGGAGCGGTGGCGGCAAGGGACGGCGATGTGGAGGGACCCGGGGCGGCCAGGGCGCCAGCGGCTGCGGCGAGGGCGCCCACGACCACGACAGCTGCAGCACCGCGGCCACGACGCCGACGACCGCGGCGAGCCAGCCCTGGTGGGCGCGCCAGGCGAGGCGGGTGACGGGCGACGGGGGAGCTGGCGGCGCCAGCAGGGGCGGCTGGGACGGCTGGAGCGGCTGGGGCGGCCGGGGCAGTGGGGGCGGCAGTGACAGCCGCGACGGCTGGGGCGTCAGGAGGCGTGGGAGACGCTGCGGCGGCGCCAGCGGCGGCCAGGGCTGCGGTCGTCAGCACCGTGGTGGCCGCGGCACCCGCGGCCGCCCCAGGAGGACTACCGGCGGCAGCCGAACCGGCGGTCGCCAGCGCCTCGGCGGCCACTGCGACCAGGACGGCAGCCGCCGGCGCCACGGCAGCCGCGGCGGCCGGGGCGGCAGCCGCCTGCGGGGCAGCAGCAGCGGCGGCCAGGGCGGCAGCCACCGGCGCAGCGGCAGCAGCGGCGGCGGCCGGGGCGTCAGGAGGTACGGCAGCGGCGCCAGCGCCTGCCGGGGCGGCCTCCACCGGCGCCTCGGCAGTAGCGGCGCTCGGGGCGGCGGGTGAAGCGACGGCACCGCCCGCAGCGGTCCACGCGGCGGCAGGGGCGGCGACGGCCGCCACCGCAGCGGCAAGGACGGCAGCCGGGGCGGCGGGCGCCGGCGCCACCTGGCGACCAGCCCACAGCAGCTCGACCTTGGAGGGATTCAGGTGCTGGCCAGAGGCGCGGGCAAACGCCGCCATGAGGGCGATAAATGGCGGTACTGCAGCTGCATCTGGGAGCGCGACTTGGGCATCATCAGCAAACTGCACGCCGGTAACCAGGCTGGCCGGGTCCGCCGGGGCCAGCGGCACGCCAACACCGTGCCGCTTCAGCCAGCAGAGGAGGGCGTGGGCCACGAAGAGGTAGAGGAGCGGGGCAAGGGGACAGCCCTGCCGGACGCCGGCCCGGATAGGGACAGAGCGGGAGATGTAGCCGTTGACGGACGCCATGGCCACTGTACGGCCCAACAGGAGCTGCGTCCATCCCAGGAAACCGGCCCCAACACCCATGCGCTCCATGACAGCAAAGAGGAAGGAGCGGTCAATGGTGTCGTAAGCTTTGGCGAAATCCAAGAAGGCGATGAGAGCACTCCGTTGCTGCTGGTGTAGGAGGGGGGGAGGCAGCGAAGGAAGCGGGTGTTGGCGCCAATGGAGCGGCCGGGGAGGAAGGCGGACTGCTCGAGGGGGATGGCGGCGGAAAGGCCAGGGCTGAGGCGGTTGGCGAGGACCTTCGCCAGAATGCGGTAATCAGTACAGAGCAGGGTGATGGGGCGGTAGGCGCCGGCCGCCGCCCGGTCCGCATCATGGCCCTTGTAAAGGACGGATATAACACCCTTCAGGAAACCCGTCGGGACGGCGCGCAGATGGCCGATAGCAGTGAAAAGGCGGGCCAGTGCCGGCACAAAGCAGCCACTGTAGGTCCGGAGGAGATCCACAGGGATTCCGTCCCAGCCTGGGGACGTGCCAGGCTTGGCTTGCTGCAGGGCCCGCGCCACCTCCGCTGCTGAGACTGCGATGGAGCCCAACTCGGGGCGAAGATCGGGCGAGATCGGAGTAGAGTGGGCGTCGACAGCTGCCAGAACCGCTTGCTGATCCGCCGAGTCCAGGCCTGACGGCAGGCAGCTGATGCGCTCCCAGAAAGAAGCGACGACATTGGGCAATTGGCGCGGGTCGGTCACGAGGCGCCCAGCAGCGTCGCGCAGCGCGGTAATGTCCTGGGACGACCGCGGTGGGTGAATCATGGCGGTGAGTGCGGGGCACGGGCGCTCCCCCTCGCGCACCCACGCCACGCGTACCCGGGCGGCCTCGCCCGCCGCCGCCACACGCAAGGCCACCGCCAAGGCAGCCTGGGCGGCCACCACACCACCCACGGCCTCGGGCGCCGCCGACGGCGTCGCGGCCGCAAGGTGGGCCGCCCGCAAGGCGGCTCGGGCTGCCTCCACCTGCGCGCCCGAGGCCAGGCGCCGAGAGCGAGCGGTGCGATTGAGAATCGCCGCCACCGCCGCCAGCCGCCGTTTGAAGCCCGGCCACCACGCCAGCAGGGCAGCGTGCGCCCCCTCAGCCGGCATGGCCGCGAACGCCGCGTCGAGCCAGGCCTGCAGCTGATCCTTGAGGTCGCGGTGGCCAGAGAAGGCCATGCGGGTGCGACGGAGGCCGGGGCCGCGCGAGGCAGGAACCCGGGGCAGCAGCTGGATGCAGGGGACGCGGTGGTCGGAAGGCGAGCCCAGCTCAATGGCGGAGCCCGCCACGAAGGGGAGGAGGCAGCGGGACACATAGATGCGGTCGATGCGGGAACCACCGGGGGAGGGGGCGGAGTAGAGGTGGGTGTAATCCGTGCTGGTGGGGAAGCGCTCACGATGCACATCAGCCAACGACGGGCCCACTGTCGCGAGGACCCGAGCGGCAGGGCGGTCGCGAACCACTCGCGCCGACCCCGCACTGCTATCCCACGGGCCAGCGACGAAGTTGAAGTCGCCGGCTAGGACATGCTGGCCCGGGGTGCTGGTCGCCAGCACAGGCGCCAGGTGCTGCTGGAGGAAAGCAGCGCGTGAAGCCGAGCTACTAGCGGGCAGATAAACATTGGTGAGGTGCAGGCGATGACCCAGCCAGGTGAAGGAGTAGGTGGCGAGGCGCCCCGCTGCGGAGGAGGACGCGGCCGGGACCGCCGGAGGCTGGTCAGCCGCGGCCAGGCCGACCCCTTCCAGGGCCGCCGCGGCGGGGGGAGGCGCAGCGGCGTCCCCACCACGGGGCGCCGTGGCGGCCGAGGCTACCGCCGCCGCCGTGGCCGCCACGGCCGCGGCCGCGGCGGCCGCCGCCACCGAGGCCGCCACCCCCGAGGCCGCCGCCACGGACACGGCGGCGGCGGAGGGACCCGCGTCGGCGGCCGGCCCAGGGGACGGTGAGCGGGGCGGCGGTGACAGGGAACGAGAGGGGGGGGAGGAAGCAGCAACTGCAGGTTGATCACCCGCGAGACCAGGGAGCAGTGGTGAGGCCGCTGCCACCAGCCGGCCAGAAGCGATCAGGTCCGAGCGAACGAGAATCGCCACGCCAGCACAGGGGTCCGCCAGCGTAGCATTGCGGAACGACACCACACGCCAGGGAGCGACATGGAGGTGACCAGCGGCCGCATGGAGACGCCGCTCGAATAGCCCCCGATCTCCAAACGTAGACAAGTGCGTCTCCTGGATACAGACGACATCGAGCCGGAGCTGCGCCCACAGCAGTAGAGCAGCATGCAGCTTGGGAGCGGCGGCGCCTGACCGCACGCCCCCCAAGTTGTGTGAGCCCACACGGAGCGGCCGGCAGGGCCGCGGGGCGGAGCGCCCCCCACGGGCCGGCATGGGCCTTACTGGGCGGGCGACGGTCCGCCGCCACCGCCCACGGGGGGCGGCGGCAACAGCAGCAGCGGAGAGGGTCCGTCGCCACCACCCACGGGCGGCGGCGGCAACAGCAGCAGCGGAGAGGGTCCGTCGCCACTGCCCACGGGCGGCGGCGGCAACAGCAGAAGTGGCGAGGGTAGGGCCGGCTTGCGCCGCACCGAGAGCGGCGAGCCCGAGCGGCCACGGCGGCCCAGCACTGAACTGACGTCCACCTCCATCCGGTCGCGGCGCGCGCGGCGCTCCAGGGCTGGGGCGGGCGGGCGCCCACGGGGGGGCGACACGCCGCGCTGGGGCGGCGAGCCACCACCGGGACGACGCGCCGCGGGGCTGCGGGAGCCCCGCGGGGCAGACGGGGTACGGCCCGAGCTGCGGGCGGCGGGGCCACAGGGACCCCCGCGAGGCGACGTAGCCCGCCCCAGGAGGCGCGCCACAGACCCGAGCGCGGCAGCCGCACCGCCGCTCAGTCCAGGGGGTGGAGCCGCCACGCGAGCAACGATGCGCGCGACCAGCGCGCGCACCACCACCTCCCGCTCAGCCGCCGCCACCGGCGCGGCGCGGGTGGCGGCACGAGCTGCCGCGCCCGCCGCCCGAGCAGCCCGCGCACCAGCCTGCGACACCACGGGGGCCACGGCGGCGCTGGGGGCGCCAGGGGCGCCAGCCACCGCGGCCAACACAGGCGGCGGCGGCACCCTGGCAGCAGCCACGACGGGCGCAACCCCCACCCTGACGGCAGGCACCGAGGGCGCACCCCGGGCCTCAGCGGTCGGGGTCGGAAGCACCCCACCAGCGGTCTCCGGCATGGACACCGGCGCCCCCACGGCCGGCGGCGGTGGCGACCGTGGCGGCGGATCGCCCACCGGCACAGGGGGCGCCCACGCCGGCGCGGTGGGCAGCGGCGGGCGAAGGACGGGATACTCTGGCGGCAGGGACCGCGGGCGGTGGGCCAGGGACAGCTGACCATCCCAGACACGACCATCCATCAGCGGTACCGTGGCTGGCTGCACCGGCGGCAGGCTGTGCCGCCGTTGCACAAGCAGGCTGACACTGCCATCAGTGACGCCGAGCACCTCCAGGACCTGCGGGCCCAGCTGCGGGCCGTACACCAGCCGCAGGAATGCCAGCACCGCCTCGAAGTCTCCACAGCCAGCTACCGAGGGGGGAAGCCCCGCAACCACCGCCTCCGTGGCGGTGACGTCAACTGAACGCAAGCCAGCCACCAATGGGGGGTCACCCGGCTGTCCCAGCAGCTGGGTTGGCACACTGGCCAGGGCGACCGCGGAGGGGGGCAGACGACTCCCGAGCGCCGCCAGCGCCGACGCGGACAGCCAGACCTGGAGCTCGACGCCAAGCGGTGCGCCTGCCTCCGCAACCTTGCTTGGGATGACCGGTCCGAGCCCCACGTGGGCCGCGGACTGCAGGCCAACCGGCAGCTTGGTCCGGAAGAAGTCGCGCAGCATTGGCGCCGCGGCTCGGACCGCCGCGAGCGCATGCGGCGCCCTGGTGCCAGCACCAAACTGAAAGGTATAGGCAGCGTTGAAGCCGCGGGCGCGAAGCACCGAATGCGCATCAAACACTGGCCGCGCCTCGGCCAGCGAAACGACGCGCCGCGGAGCGACCACTCGCGGCCCACGCGGAGCCACCGCCATAGCCCAGAGCTAGGGATAGAAGGAGAGCAACGATAGGAAAGACCGAGATGCAGAGAAGCGCATCGAGTCAGGCGAGCTGGGCCAAAACATGCCGAACCACCAACATCGAAGAGTTTGGTTGTCAAAACGTAAGGTATAAGTTCAACGGTTGAGAGAGTCTCTTATAAGTTCAACGGTTGAGATTAAAATTTTTTGAGAGCTAAAATTTGTTGGGTTGGGGTGCCGTACTTCGTCCAAGAACTAGCCTTCTCTTACAGAGAAGTCTGCGTTTCTTGTCCTCAGTACGTTACAAGTTTGAACAGTCCCGCACGCCGGCACTCAGCTCCCGGCGGCAAAAAACCTCCCAAGTAGCACTAAAACCGGCACTCAGATCCCGGTAATCCCCTGACCGGCACTCAGTTCCCGGCATCCCCATCTCCCAACCAGCTGCAAACGGAAAGGGCAAACAATTGTCAGTCGACAGATTTTTCATGTTGCCTATAGTGGCCGGTAGTACAACATCAAATTGCATCATCTCCGGACCTTGAAAGTAGCAACAGATATCGCTTCAGGCAGGGCCGAGGCGGAGGCCGAGCCTGCCCGTGACCTCAACCTGGTTCTCAGCGCTCTCGCGCACGTAGGTGAACTCGAACACTTGGTTGCTCTTCCAGCGACCGAGTTTCTGCACTACGGTGCGGTCGGCGCCATTTGCGACAGCGGTTGTCGCACCTCCGCGGCGCAGATCGTGCGGGCATAGGGTGGTGCGGATCCCAGCTACGCTGCACAGGCGCTTGAGTGCGGCCCGAAAATCGTCGTAAGAGAGTGGCGGGATTACGGCTGGCAGGGCTGCTGTGAGCTGCGCGAAACGGCCTGTGCGGGGGTTGATGGCCCGCAGTAGTGGCCCGACGTCTTCGGCATCTTCCAATGCGCCGTTCCCACCTCGGCGTGGGCGAAGGCTGGGGAGCCTTTTGTACTCGCCAATGGTGAGCAGCGTGGAGAGTAGCTGCACGGGGCAGCATGGTCCGCCGACCCGACCAATGGTGACTACTGCGCCTCCGCAGTACTGATCGGTTTTACTGCGGTAAAGGTAGATCTCGACCCGGTCGTTGTAAAACCGTAGTAGCTCCTCGTGCACTAGGATGTGTGCGAGGTCATCGTAGCGTAGTAGGCCGGCGAACGCTATGATGGCGCACGTAACGATCATGCGGGTTTCTAGCGGCGTGTCGTCGTGTAGGTGGACTTCTACTAGTTTCTGCATCTCCTCTGGTGTTGCAACACCACGTGGGCGTCGGTTGCTGCACAGGGTGCGGACCTCGCTGTGCGGCTTCTGACCTCCCAGATTTCGGAAGATTGACGCTCAGCTCAGACGTTGCCCGGTTAGCTCAGTCGGTAGAGCGCAAGGCTCTTAACCTTGTGGTCGTGGGTTCGAGCCCCACATTGGGCGTACCGCAAGGACTGCAAGCGCTGCCATGAAGTACATGTTATTTTTCGTTTAGAGGCCACATTGTTAGGGTCTTTCGACGTCATCTGCACATTGCAGACTTTCAAGATGGTAGAAGTCGCATCCTTTGCCTCTGATTACTGATGCGAGTGTTGCCGCCGTTCTCTAACCTGCTTGTTGTCCCTAGCTGTCTGACAACAATATTGCACTATTTGCCAGACAGTTAGCCGCGGTGCCGACCTCCTGATAAGACCGGACAAGCATCAACCAGGCCACCATCACAGGGTGATCAGTCTCAGCTGTGAGCAGCTAGGTTTTATGGTCTCGTAGTACATGGAGAGGCAGGCTGCGAGGCGGCTGGGTGCGGTTTGGATTTGTTGGGCCCAGGTGGACAGCCGCGACCGCAGCCGCGGAGCCAAAGCGCCAGGCGGCGGCGGCACCTCCGCAGCGGCGATGTCTGTGGGTTTCACATCCTCGTCAGCGGCGGCGAGGCCGTGAGCAGTCAAAACCCCCGGCTCCGTTTTCACCTGTAGCTGTCTATGGATCTTGTAAGTGCCTGGAACGCAGCTAGCTAGCTAATGCTGCAGTCGGTGCAACGGCCCAAACCGGGACTGCAGTACTCCGCATCATGGGTATGATGGCTTAACCCGCGCGTGTGTGTGTCTGGGGCTTGGCGGGCATCGATAGCAGATTGCGTGGAAGGCCTCGGCGGTACGACGCAGCCGCCCGCATTGGACCCGTCCTTGATGACAAGCGTGCTAACAGTAAACGTCGCCCTCCGCTATCTGCTGTCGTACGAGTGGCTATCTCGGGCAGGGGCCCTACTGCCGGCTGGGCTGCACGAGCAGCAGCGGGAATCCGTGCGAGTCAGCGGTGCCTCAGGGCTACCGTAAGGGATGCACTAAGGCGGCCAGCCGTGAGGGGTATAAGGAGCATGGAGTGGTGCCGATGGTGGAAACCTAGGTGCGGCGGCTGGCGGCATACCTGCACCAAGTCGCCATTGCGGTCGTTGCGTCAATCAGCATAGCCGGTGTTGGCCCCATGGTGTGTACACTGACGTGGCATACACGGATCCGAGGTAGGGCATGATGTAGGCGAAGTTGGTACTGCAGGATTTCCGGGAGCCGGGCAAGCCCCGGCGGCCGTACAGCCGCTTCCCGCTGCCGCTGCCCTGGCCCGGGCGGCATGTACTCAGCAGAGCGCAGTTTGCTGGCCGCGGAGCCGGGCACCAAGACCGTGATTGCCTGCGCAGCTGCAACATGGTGTCGTGCCTTATCCGGCTGCAGAGGGAGGACCGGCGGGGTTGCAGGGCCATGCTGTTGAGCACATCGTGTCCGGACCAGCGGCCGTGTTTGCACCTGGAGATTGTACGAGGGGGAGGCCGTGCACATACACCTACAAGCGGGGGGCGCTGCAGCATGCGCAGGCACGCGGGACAAGCCGGGCCGAGCTGCATGAGTTGGGGCAGATCAAGTCGCCTGCTATGCTGCTTGCACGGTACCTGCGCTCCACGCGGCAAGAGCAGGGGTGGTGGAGGGTTTGTCGCTCGGGTAGCTGAGCTGTTGGGTTCCTAGGAAACTGCAAGAAGCGGCTGTTCTGTTCTGGGCTGGTTAGCCCATCGCCGTACGCTCCCTAGCCCGGCCGTTGCGAGGGACCCAGGGGTTACTTAAGGTACCGGTACCATCATCTCGATGCTCTCCTGCTATCCATCTGTGTGATATTAATAAAAGGTTCCAGACCAGGTGGTGTAGCAGGCGACCTACTATTAACTCGCACGTAGCCAGCAGGCAGCGGTGCACTTAATTTGGCGAAACGGACACCTTTCAGAACCGACGCCCTGAGGACGCCCGCAACCACCTGGGCACGGGTATCAACTAGCCATACATCGGCCTTCCGATCTCCCTTCTCTCTCACGACTCGGCCCAATAAGGTCGTGCGTGCAGCAGAGATGCTCCGCAATCACGGCTCTTTAGTCAAGTCGCCAAGTCCTGGTTCCTCGAGTCATATCTAGCCGCGTGTTTGCCTGGGTTATCGGATTGCTGTGGAGCCCGTTGTTTGCCGACTGCATATAAGCGACAGGCCGCTGTTGTTTGTACGCGCTCGTCCTTTCCCCCAAAACGTCGGACAGCAACAAATGCTGCCCTGGACTCGTGCTCAGCGAGTCTCCAAGGACGAGTGTTGCCGTACATGCGTATACAACGCGGGTGTGCGTGTGTGAGCCCGCCTCCGTGGGAACAACCGCCTAACCCTTCGAACGGAGCATGGTGGTTGATGTTCGTGCCCGCCCACCACCATGCGCCTGCCTCTGTCCTCCGCTCCGTCCCTCCGCTCCATCCTGCGCGCGGCCTTACTCGCTCCCTTGGACCTAGGGTGGGTCCGTCAGACAGTCAGGTCCCCTCGCGATGCAGCCATGGGCCGCATCCCGCCACACCGCACCCGAGTGCAGCCGGCGCCCCCTCACGACCCGCCCTCCCTCGCTTCGGCGAACACAGGTAGGTCAAAACCCCAAAACCCTAAAACCCTAAAACCCTAAAAACCCTTAGATTGTCGATAGGTTCTGCAGCTTATTGAGGATAGTACTGAGCAAAGAAGGTGGCGCTCGGGGCAGGTAAAATCATGAGGCCATGGCTGGAGCAGCTGGCACTCCCGACCATGGCTCGTTGCTTCGACGCCCGAACCTCCTTTCTTTGGAGTGCTCTTACCGTTTGGCTTCCTTTCGCTGGTAGGCACGACGGTTTGCACGTCTATATGGGTTGTGGCCAGGTTGTTAAGTGTTCTCCACCCTGCCTCTGGCCGACTCTCCTTTTTGTCCCGCCGTCTGGGGCTGGGCCTTAGGCTGCGCTACACAGGTTTTCTGTTGTCACCCTCCGCTTTCCGCATCCATTGGCACAAACAATCTCAGCGGATCCACCGGGTCCTTCGCGGCGACCCGCTCCGACATCCGGCGGCCGTCACCGCTCTCCTGGCCGAGCGGCTGGCCTTCATTGGCCAGCCTGCTCATGATCAGCTGCTGGCTCAGCCTGACACTGTTGGCGTGGTTTACGCCGCCTTTGCCCTGCCTACCCGCGCCGGCAAGCGCGACCGCCGCCGCAACCCGCACCAGTCCCCTGTCGCCGTATACGTGGGCCACACCTCCAAATCCGTCACCGACCGCCTTCGCCAACATGTCTACCAAGCCGGCTACACCTTCCTCACCGGCCACGGGGGCCCCCCGTTCTACCAACACATCCGCACTGTGGGAGCTGCCCGCCTACTTATCCTCCCCCTGGAACGCATCTCCGTCCCCGGCGGCCCCGGTCACGCCCCCGTCAACAACACCCCGGCCTTCCACGCCTACGCCCTTCACCGCGAAATGGTCTGGGCCGAGCGTCTCAACGCCATCGGCCCGCTCCATGGCACCGGCCACAACGTCAGCCTCGAAGTCACTTCCCTCGCCGACCCCACCAACCTCATCTGCGGTGACCGCCCCTACATCAACCCCCTCGGCCACCGCCGCTGGTATGCCTCCCGCGACATCCGCCGCCGCCTCCGCCACCTGCAAGCCCTCCACGCCGATCACCGCCTCGACACCAAGGCCGCCGTGGATGCGCACTTCGGCCCCTTCAGCCTCCCCACCCTGCACCGCCTCTACTCTGCCATCACCGCCTGCCCCCCGTCCCACCTCGACCTCGACCCCGTCTTCCAGTCCTGGCTGGTCACCCCCCTCTCTCGTGTGCTCAACGCCAAGCTCCCACCCGCCGGCGCCCCGGACCTCAAAGCCAAGCTCTGGCTCCCGCACGCCCTCCGCCAGTTCATCACCCCCCCTGACCTCCACCTCCTCCTCCGCCGCCCCGCCCTCCACGCCCTCCTCCCCACCAACACCCTCCCGCCCCCGGTCCACTGGAAAGCGGGCCCCACCAACCACCAACTCCTCTGCTCCTACCCCCGCTTCGCCCAGACCCTTACCAGCGAGCAATACGTGGACCTCCTGGCGACGCCCTGCCGCTGCCACCTGTACCCGAGCCTTCAGCCCCCTGGCATCAACCACGTCCTCACCACCTGCCCCTACCCGATATTCCCCGACGCCCAGCGCGCGGGCCTCACCACCCTCTGGAACCAAGGCGCCCGCTACCGCCCGCACCGCCCCGCGCCGCCCCGCACCGAGATGCTCGCCGAACTGCACGCCTGTGCCCTCACCTTTACGCACCATTACGAACAACGCTACGGCTACCCGCGGGGCGCCCTCGCCGCCTGGGCGGGCACCCTCGTTGACGACATCACCGCCGTCCTACCACCGCCCGACGCCCCCTCCACCTTCACCTGGCCCATCCTCGCGGACCATACCCTCGCCGTCTTCCGGTCCTGCACCAACGCGTTAATCGTCACCGTCACCGACAAATCCTCCTCCACCCTGCAACTCATCTGCCGCCTGATGTATACCAGCCAAAGTCCAGATTTGGTGGTAGTGAGAACTACCGGTTAGAGAAAGAGCGAGCCGTCTTGACACAGCGAGCGCTCGACGTCGTACACACAGTTCGACGTCCTCCAGGCCTCGACATAGCCAGAACCTCCAACCGATGAAACATCAGTGGGACCACACAGGTCCACTACCAGTAGCCGAAGCCACCACACTGACACACAGTCAGTGCGCCCGGTTGCCGAAGCATCCGTTGCACTCCACACAGGAGTGACCGTCACGCCACACAGGCGTAACTCTGCACCGCGCCACACAGGCGTGATACAACAACTATCCCCCCTCTGGACGCAGCGTCCTCGCCGAGTCCTTAGCCCGCGTCCGGGCGGTCTCAAGCTCTGCTGCCATGTCCGGAGTAAAGTTCCCTGCCGGTTCCCAACTGTTGTCCTCCGACGGGTAGCCAGCCCACTTGACCAGGTACTCGTGCACGTTGCGCTTGCGTCGCCCAGAACCAAGCCGTCGAACGCGATAATCCAAAATGCGCTCCACAGTAAAGAACGACTGGTTACTGAGCCAAGCAACAGGAGTGGACTCAACAGCGGGTGTGTCAGCGTCAGAGGGCCCGGCACCGGCTTCCGCACGGTACGGCCGCAGCAATGACACATGAAAGGTAGGGTGAATGCGCATATCCGCGGGCAACTGCAACTCCGCCGCAACGGAACCCACCATGCGTTTCACAGGGTACGGACCCACCCACCTCGGCAACAACTTTCGGGGACCAACCGCCAGGGGACGCAGGTTCTTAGTGCTGAGCAACACCAACTGACCTGGCACAAAGCGTACGTCCTTCTTGTCGCGGTTGTAGTACTCTGCAGTACGTTGCTGCGCAGCTTCCAAACAACGCTTCGCGTCTGAGAGCCGTTCGGCGAAGGACCGCACGAACACCTTGGCTGCCGGAACCGGGACATCAATCTCGCGCCACACAGGCACCGCAGGATGATAGCCGTAATTTAGGAAAAAGGGCGACTGTCCCGTCGACCGGTTCACAGCGTTATTCATGGCAAACTCTGCCGCACTAAGGTACGTATCCCACGCAGTCGGATTGAGCCCGGCGAAGTTACGCAACATATCGCCCAACGTCCGGTTCATGCGTTCAGTTTGGCCGTCAGACTGGGGGTGATACGCCGTCGACCCAAGACCCGTATCACCCCCAGGGTCGACCGCAGCCGGCTCAGGACAAGAAGCGCAAGGGCAATCGGTTCCAGCGGGGGCGTGGCAAGAAGGAGAAGGCTCCCCCTGCTGCTGCGGCTGATGCGATGGCCGATTAGGAAGTTGCCCAGGCTGGTATTGAGGGGTTGCCCCCTGGGTCGTCGGTCGCGCCTTTGGACTTTCCTTCTCGTCGTTCAGTCCGCGCGATCCTTCCAGTTTTGCTTGACCGTATCGAACAGTTAGTGGGCCGGCGTTTCTCGTTTGACGCCACTGCTGTGTGTGCGGGCTTTCAGGACTGCTGTAACTTGTTCGTCCCGCGAGGCCGGCCCCTATCTTCTGTCGATATCGGTGGGCACACTGTTTGGTCTGTCCCCTCCTCAGCTCGGCATTTGCGTCGTATCCTAGAGCATTATCGTACC
Organism: Yamagishiella unicocca; assembly: GCA_003116995.1. Lineage (NCBI taxonomy): Eukaryota > Viridiplantae > Chlorophyta > Chlorophyceae > Chlamydomonadales > Volvocaceae > Yamagishiella > Yamagishiella unicocca. The sequence goes on along the minus strand of BDSL01000129.1, from coordinate 53,310 downwards.
TGCAAGCGTCGGCGCCCTGACACTGCGATTGGTTTGCTGTTACCTGCTCACGTCGCCGCCCGCGCTTCTGGTCTGCTCTCAGGTATGCGCCAAGTGCTTCGCTTCGAGTCTGGTACTGCTTTATTTAATGGGCTGAATTTAGAGGGCCGTCCGGTCGCGTTGCCTGGCTTTCCGTATGCCGCTGAGGTCTGGTACGATGCCCCTAACGCTCCCGTGCCAGTCCCCTCTGAGCCGTGCCTTGCGGTTTTGCTAGCGCACGCTACCTCCGACGCAGGTCCCTCTTTGCCCCTTGTTAACGTACGCCTTGGTGGGATGCCTTTACTTGCCTTGATCGACTCTGGCGCTAGTCATGACTTCATTAGCGCGGAGGTCGTCGATCGTCTACACCTGGCCGTGCGTCCGTGTGAATGGAAGCATGTTAACCTGGCTGATGGCGGTAAGCAGGCTATTATGGGCCAAATTACTGTTCGCTTAGCTGTCGGCTCCCTTCGGGTTACGGTTGAGCCGTATGTTCTGCCTGCTTTAACGGATACTGCTGGGTGCATTTTAGGTAACTCAACCCTGTCGAAGTACGCCGCCGTGCTTGACTTTGCTTCGCGGTGCTTGCGTCTACGCAAGGGGGCTACGGTTTGTCGCGTGCCTTTGCTGTCGGGGTTGGGGACCACCCCGTCTGAGGGGGAGGCACCCTGCGTGAATTTTGCCGCTGCTGCTTTGTGCCAACACCCGGAAACTCCCGCCCTCGTGGGTCGAAAAGCTGCTAAACGTATGCTTCGCAAAGGTGCCCATGCTTTGTTGGTGCGCCCCAAGTTGTGCTTAAACGCCGTTGTGCCTGAGACCCCCGATCCCGAGGTTGTTGCGGTTTTGGAGGAGTACGCAGATGTGTTTCGGGAGATCCCAGGTCTGCCCCCGGTCCGCCCTGTGGATCACACCATTCCGCTCATGCCTGGTACGCATCCGGTGTCGCGTCCCATGTATCGGCTGAGTCAACCGGAATTGGATGAGGTCAAGAGGCAAGTAACGGACTTGTTGCGTAAGGGGATGGTTAGGCCTAGCACTTCTCCGTACTCTGCGCCCATCTTGTTCGTGGGTAAGAAGGATGGGACCCTACGCATGTGTATTGATTACCGTGGGTTAAACGCTGTGACCGTGAAGAACCGCTACCCGTTGCCTAGGGTAGATGATCTGCTCGATCGTTTGAGTGGGTCGGCGTATTTTAGCTCCATCGACTTGCAGCAGGGGTATAACCAGATCCGCATTGCAGAGTCGGACATCCCCGCGACTGCTTTCACTACGCCTTTCGGTCATTTTGAATACACTGTTTTGAGTTTTGGGCTGGTTAACGCGCCCGCCACTTTCCAGGCTTGTATGAACAGGATCTTCCGGCCCTACCTGGATAAGTTCGTTGTTTGCTACCTAGATGATATCCTGATATATTCCAAGACACGTGAGGAGCATTTGACGCACTTACGGTTGGTCCTGGACATTCTGCGTCGTGAGCAGTTATACGCGAAGCTCTCCAAGTGCCACTGGGCACAACCGCAGGTGGAGTATCTAGGCCACATTGTTTCTGCGGATGGGGTACGCATGGATCCGCGTAAAACGGCTGCTGTTCGCGACTGGCCTGCCCCGACTACGCTGCAAGAATTGCGTAAGTTCCTGGGGTTGACAAATTACTTCCGTAAATTTATTGCTCGTTATTCCGTCCTTGCTGCGCCGCTAACGTCCCTTACGCGTAAGGATGCTTTTAAGTCCCCTGACGCTTGGACGCCCGCGTGCCAGGAGGCGTTTGAAAATATTAAACGTGCTGTTGCGGAGGACATTGTTTTAAGGTTCCCTGATTACTCTCTGCCGTTCCGTGTTGAGCTCGTTTCCGACGCTTCACTTCACGGTTCCGGAGCTGTTCTTTTGCAGGAAGGGCGACCTATCGCCTTTACCAGTAAGAAGTTCACTCCCGCGGAGCGTAATTATACCACAGGTGAACAGGAGTTGTTAGCTGTACTGCACGCCTTGAGAGAGTGGCGCTGCTACCTGGAGGGCCGGCCGTTTATTGTCAAGACGGACCACAAGCCCCTTACGTTTCTCCAAGGAGTTCCTACTCTTAATCGCCGCCAGGCCCGTTGGATGGAGTACATGGCGCGTTTTAATTATACGTGGGAGTACTGTGCGGGTACGCTTAATATCGCTGACGCTTTGAGTCGTCACCCTTCGTTGCACCTAGTTGCGCTGAATGCTGTCACACGTCGTCAGTCGTCCGCACGCGCCGTCACCCCTGCTGGCTTATCTGAGCGGGTTCGCAGTGCGTATGCGTCTGATCCCTGGTTTGCTGATCCTGCTAACACCGCCTCGCTTGTCTCTGAGCACGGTCTTTGGCTCCGCTCGGAGGGCGACAAGCGACTTGTGGTGGTGCCTCATGATGACTTGCTGCGGCGAGACATCCTGGCGCGCTACCATGAGGATCCGTTGGCTGGTCATCCGGGTTCTACGCGCCTGCTGGAGATGGTTCGTCGCGTCTTTTGGTGGCCTCGGATGGCCCGCGACGCTGCTAACTACGTGACTTTGTGTGACACCTGCCAGCGTAACAAGCCCCTGTCCGGTAAGCCGCATGGGCTGTTGCAACCTTTGCCAATTCCTAATAACCCGTGGGAGAGTGTGTCTTTAGATTACGTTGTTGCGCTTCCCAAAACTGAGGGGGGATACGACGCTATTTTGGTGCTTGTTGATCGCCTTACGAAGATGGTGCACTTCGCGCCGTGCACGACGTCGGTTACGGCCGAGCAGACGGCCCGCTTGTTTAACGATAACGTTGTGCGTCTTCACGGCGTGCCCCAGTCTGTCGTGTCGGATCGTGGCCCTCAGTTTGCGAGTAAGTTTTGGGACGCGTTAGGTACGCTAGTGAACATGCGCACAAACCTGTCGACGGCGTATCACCCCCAGTCTGACGGCCAAACTGAACGCATGAACCGGACGTTGGGCGATATGTTGCGTAACTTCGCCGGGCTCAATCCGACTGCGTGGGATACGTACCTTAGTGCGGCAGAGTTTGCCATGAATAACGCTGTGAACCGGTCGACGGGACAGTCGCCCTTTTTCCTAAATTACGGCTATCATCCTGCGGTGCCTGTGTGGCGCGAGATTGATGTCCCGGTTCCGGCAGCCAAGGTGTTCGTGCGGTCCTTCGCCGAACGGCTCTCAGACGCGAAGCGTTGTTTGGAAGCTGCGCAGCAACGTACTGCAGAGTACTACAACCGCGACAAGAAGGACGTACGCTTTGTGCCAGGTCAGTTGGTGTTGCTCAGCACTAAGAACCTGCGTCCCCTGGCGGTTGGTCCCCGAAAGTTGTTGCCGAGGTGGGTGGGTCCGTACCCTGTGAAACGCATGGTGGGTTCCGTTGCGGCGGAGTTGCAGTTGCCCGCGGATATGCGCATTCACCCTACCTTTCATGTGTCATTGCTGCGGCCGTACCGTGCGGAAGCCGGTGCCGGGCCCTCTGACGCTGACACACCCGCTGTTGAGTCCACTCCTGTTGCTTGGCTCAGTAACCAGTCGTTCTTTACTGTGGAGCGCATTTTGGATTATCGCGTTCGACGGCTTGGTTCTGGGCGACGCAAGCGCAACGTGCACGAGTACCTGGTCAAGTGGGCTGGCTACCCGTCGGAGGACAACAGTTGGGAACCGGCAGGGAACTTTACTCCGGACATGGCAGCAGAGCTTGAGACCGCCCGGACGCGGGCTAAGGACTCGGCGAGGACGCTGCGTCCAGAGGGGGGATAGTTGTTGTATCACGCCTGTGTGGCGCGGTGCAGAGTTACGCCTGTGTGGCGTGACGGTCACTCCTGTGTGGAGTGCAACGGATGCTTCGGCAACCGGGCGCACTGACTGTGTGTCAGTGTGGTGGCTTCGGCTACTGGTAGTGGACCTGTGTGGTCCCACTGATGTTTCATCGGTTGGAGGTTCTGGCTATGTCGAGGCCTGGAGGACGTCGAACTGTGTGTACGACGTCGAGCGCTCGCTGTGTCAAGACGGCTCGCTCTTTCTCTAACCGGTAGTTCTCACTACCACCAAATCTGGACTTTGGCTGGTATACATCAACCCAACCCTCTTTTCGGCTCGACCCTGAGCCGGCTGCCGTCGACCCTGGGGGTGATACGCCGTCGACCCTGAGCCGGCTGCGAGCCCGGGTGCGAAGCATACGTTTAGCAGCTTTTCGACCCACGAGGGCGGGAGTTTCCGGGTGTTGGCACAAAGCAGCAGCGGCAAAATTCACGCAGGGTGCCTCCCCCTCAGACGGGGTGGTCCCCAACCCCGACAGCAAAGGCACGCGACAAACCGTAGCCCCCTTGCGTAGACGCAAGCACCGCGAAGCAAAGTCAAGCACGGCGGCGTACTTCGACAGGGTTGAGTTACCTAAAATGCACCCAGCAGTATCCGTTAAAGCAGGCAGAACATACGGCTCAACCGTAACCCGAAGGGAGCCGACAGCTAAGCGAACAGTAATTTGGCCCATAATAGCCTGCTTACCGCCATCAGCCAGGTTAACATGCTTCCATTCACACGGACGCACGGCCAGGTGTAGACGATCGACGACCTCCGCGCTAATGAAGTCATGACTAGCGCCAGAGTCGATCAAGGCAAGTAAAGGCATCCCACCAAGGCGTACGTTAACAAGGGGCAAAGAGGGACCTGCGTCGGAGGTAGCGTGCGCTAGCAAAACCGCAAGGCACGGCTCAGAGGGGACTGGCACGGGAGCGTTAGGGGCATCGTACCAGACCTCAGCGGCATACGGAAAGCCAGGCAACGCGACCGGACGGCCCTCTAAATTCAGCCCATTAAATAAAGCAGTACCAGACTCGAAGCGAAGCACTTGGCGCATACCTGAGAGCAGACCAGAAGCGCGGGCGGCGACGTGAGCAGGTAACAGCAAACCAATCGCAGTGTCAGGGCGCCGACGCTTGCAGGTACGATAATGCTCTAGGATACGACGCAAATGCCGAGCTGAGGAGGGGACAGACCAAACAGTGTGCCCACCGAGATCGACAGAAGATAGGGGCCGGCCTCGCGGGACGAACAAGTTACAGCAGTCCTGAAAGCCCGCACACACAGCAGTGGCGTCAAACGAGAAACGCCGGCCCACTAACTGTTCGATACGGTCAAGCAAAACTGGAAGGATCGCGCGGACTAAACGACGAGAAGGAAAGTCCAAAGGCGCGACCGACGACCCAGGGGGCAACCCCTCAATACCAGCCTGGGCAACTTCCTAATCGGCCATCGCATCAGCCGCAGCAGCAGGGGGAGCCTTCTCCTTCTTGCCACGCCCCCGCTGGAACCGATTGCCCTTGCGCTTCTTGTCCTGAGCCGGCTGCGAGCCCGGCGGAGGCCGGGGCCCCACTACAGAACAATCGGCTGCGATATGACCCATGACCCCGCACTTGTAACACTTCTTATCCGCGTGACGGGAGTTTCCACCCGCGGTCGCGGCGGCAACAACGGGAGCGGCGGGAGCGCGACGACGTTTGCGGCCAGGAGCGGGCTCCTCGTAACCCTCATCGTCGCTCTCCTGCACAGCCATTACCGAGTGCAGGCGTAAAGCGGCACGCGAACGTTTAGCAGCGGCAGCTCCAGCGGCGTGTTGAAGTTCCTTGCCTAGGGCGTGCTGGACCAACGCGGCGTACGAGGGAAACTCTTGGCCGAGGTGATCCGTCGCACACTCTGAGGCAAGGGACTCAGTCAGACCAGCACGGAACCAGAACATGCGCTCGCCCTCCGACACATTGGGAATGTGAGACAGCTTTGCCTCGAAGCGGCTACAGTACGCGGCAACGGTGTCTCGGGGGCGCATGCGATGGTTGTTAGCGCTCAGGTACTCGCGAGTGACATGCTCCGGCGAGAAAAGCTGAGGAGCAAAGCGAACACGCAAAGCAGCAAGGAGCTCATCGGAGGTGTAAGGGCCCTTTGCCAGAGTCCACGCGTTGCACCACACCTTCGCGCGACCTTCCAAGGCATGCGAAAGGAAAAACCGGCGCGACGCGTCATTTTGACCCCACGGAACTAGAGGCCACATTTCAGTCACATCGCGGATAGATGCTAGGACGCGCTGCGCAACTACGCCCTCGTCTTCCTTCGCGGCAATCGAAAGCGTGGGCGACGGAACATTCACCCGAAAAGGAGCCTCCACCACAGCGGAGCCACGAGACGCGCCGTTGCCCATCGTGGCAAAGGCCGGGAATCCACCCGTAGCGAGCTCAGAGGCGTCAAGCTGAGTGGCTGCAGGCGAAGGGTGAATGGCGGGCGCAACAGCGTCAAGGCGGAAAGAACCACTAGGCTGCTCCACGCGCGGCTGCAAAATGGCAGGGTTATCATCAACCACATTGACAGCAGGCGCGGGAAGGGCAGCTACGGGAGCTAGTCCGACAGGTGCCGGCAGTTGCACTTGCGGACCGGCAGGCAAAACGCCGGCCCCGACTGCAACAGGGGCAGCACCGCCTACAGGAATCGCCACGGGTGCTGGTGGGTTAAACGGCGCAGGCGCAACAGGCGCGGGTGGCCCTAACGGAGGATTGACCTGTTGGCCTCCCGCAGGAACGACCTGAGGGAGAGCCGCGGCCCACCCAGCGAACCCGAACAGATCGACTAGGTCCATTCTACAATCTCAGCAGCAAGGATAAAGGAGAGCCCCTACCCTTGTCGCTGAAAATAGGGTCAGTGCCCTTGTCGACCAGGAGAGGCCGACCGCAAATGCACAGCGTCGGCTCAGCGTCTGCAAGAAGCTTGAAAAGTTGCGCGAGCGCAAGAAAAACAAGCAACGAGCAGGTTACGCGGCCATACCGGCGAAGTCGTCCATCTCCCAGTCAGACATGTTATGGCGGAAACGTAAAGGATAAATCCAGGAAAGCCGTCTCGATACCAGTTGATGTATACCAGCCAAAGTCCAGATTTGGTGGTAGTGAGAACTACCGGTTAGAGAAAGAGCGAGCCGTCTTGACACAGCGAGCGCTCGACGTCGTACACACAGTTCGACGTCCTCCAGGCCTCGACATAGCCAGAACCTCCAACCGATGAAACATCAGTGGGACCACACAGGTCCACTACCAGTAGCCGAAGCCACCACACTGACACACAGTCAGTGCGCCCGGTTGCCGAAGCATCCGTTGCACTCCACACAGGAGTGACCGTCACGCCACACAGGCGTGATACAACACCGCCACTACTACGCCCAGCAATGTATGCAAGACCTCTACGCGCCGGACGCCGTCCCCGTCTTCCCTCCTACTCTCGCCATCCTCGCCGCCGCCGACCCCGCCGCCGCCCCCGCCGCCGCCCCTGCCGACGCCCCCGTCGTCGCCGGCCCCCCCGCTGCACCCGCCGCCGCCGACCCCGCCGCCGACCCCGCCGCCGACCCCGCCGCCCCCGCCGCCGGTCCCCCCCCGCGCCCCCTGCCGGCGCCTCTCCGTTCTACCGCCCCGGCCCGCCGGCCTACATGCGCGCCCTCCTCCTATTCCACAACCTCCTCCTCACCCCATGGCAGCTCGCATATACCCCCGCCCCCGCCCCACTCCCACCCGCCGCCGCCCCCGCCGCCGCCGCTCCCGCCCCCGCCCCCGCCGCCGCCGCCGTTCCCGCCGCCGTTCCCGCCCCCGCCCCCGCCGCCGCCGTCCCCGACCCCGCCGCCGTCCCCGCCCCCGCCGCCCCTGCCGCCGCCGGCCCGCCCCCCTCGCCCAGCCCCACCCCGCCCATGCCGTCGCCGCCGTCCCCGGCCCCGCCGCCGCCCCCGCCCCCGCCGCCCCTGCCGCCGCCGGCCCGCCCCCCCTCGCCCAGCCCCACCCCGCCCTTGCCGTCGCCGCCGTCCCCGCCCCCGCCGCCGCCCCCGCCGCCGCCCCCGCCGCCGCCGCCCCCGCCCCCGCCGCCGCCCCCGCCCCCGCCGCCCCTGCCGCCGCCGGGCCACCCCCCCTCGCCCAGCCCTACCCCTCCACTTTCACCCCCGCCTACTACGCCGCCACCGTCAAAATGCACAAAACCCCACCGGCGATGCGATACCTCGCCTGCTCCCACAAATGCTCCGCCGCGGAAATTAGCGACCTCGTCACCGCTGTCCTCCGCGCCGTCAGCACTCAATTTATTCAGCTCTGGAACGCCACCCTCCCTGACTTCACCCCATGGTACTGCCTCTCCTCCGCCGCGGCCGTCAACCTCGTACATACCTTTAACGCCAGCCAGTTGCCCCACCCTTTCCTACCCCCGCAAGCCTACGACTTCGCCCGCCTTTACACCAACATCCCCCACGACCTCCTCCGCACGACCATCTCCACCCTCGTCGCCGCCGCCGTCTCCCACACCTTCGCCGACCAGCCCCAGCCCGTCTGGCCCTTCATCGTCGTCGCCACCACCCTCTACCCCCGTCAACCGGACAGGAAACCTCACCACCGGGTCACCTTCACCCTCACTCCGCCACAACACCCCTACAAACGTGTCGGAGATACCATTACCCGCGTCTTCTCCCTGCGCGACTTCGACACCCTCTTTGACACCCTTCTCGCCTCCATGTTCATCCGCTTCGGACCCGCCCTCGTCCAGCAGACTTGCGGTATCCCCATGGGCATCTCCGCCGCCCCCTTCATCGCCAACCTCTTCCTCGCCTGGTTCGAATACACCTTCCTCTGCCAAAGCCTCCGGCCCGACCTCGCGCCCGCCGCCCGCGCCGCCCTCGCCGCCTTCGCCTTCTCCCTCCGCTTCCTCGACGACCTCCTCTCCCTTCAAAACCCCCACCTCGCCGCTCTCCTGTACACCAACACCACCTATCTGGGCCTCCACGGCATATACCCTCCGGCCCTGCGCGTCGAGCCCCAACTCCACGCCCACTTCCAACACAACGAAATGCCCTTCTTGGACCTCCTCGTTCCCATCCCCGCCGCCGCCTCGTGCCGCCTCCTCACCCGCCTCTACGACAAACGCGTCCAGCCCGCCTTCGCCCAAGTCCGACTCACACGATTCATCCCCGTCCACTCCAACGTTAATGAATCCTCCAAGCGCAACATCTTCACCAGCCAGTTCCACCGCCTCCGCCGCGTCATCACCGACCCCCATAATTTCTGCCTCGAAATTGCCCTGGTCCTCAAAGCCCTCGTCACCCAAGGCCACTCCCAACGCCGGCTGCTCACCACCCTCCGCACCCTCGTCGCCGCCTCCCCCTTCCTCTACCACCACGCCCGCCACGCGCGCGCCATCGACCTCCTGGCTGACATCCACCGCCACCTATGATCCCACCCGCCCTCGCCCCAGCCACCCCTCCTTCCCCCTGGCGCCACCCCACCCCCCTCGGCCGCCCCGTCGCGCCCTCGCTCCGCCGGCTCCGCTCTACCTGACCGCCGCTGCGCCCACCAGCGGCGGGGCCCACACCTCGTCAGGCCCGCCAGCAGCCCCGGACCCCCCGGCGTCCAGCAGCCATAGCAGCCGCAGCACCCAGCCCCGGCGTCCAACAGCCACAGCAGCCCGCGCACCCAGCCCCGGCGTCCAGCAGCCACAGCAACCGCCGCCCCCAGCCCCGGCGTCCAGCAGCCACAGCAGCCACAGCACCCAGCCCCGGCGTCCAGCAGCCACAGCCGCCGCCGCACCCAGGCCCGGCGTCCAGCAGCCGCAGCCGCCGCTGCACCCACCCCCGTCGTCCAGCCCTAACCCCCCACTTGTAATACGCCGACGGCCTCCCTCCGCGCCCCCTCCCTCCCTCCGCACCTCATCCCACGCCAGCCCCTCCGCCCCCTCCACGCCCCCAACACCCCCCCAGCCGAAACACTACTAGGAAACTGCTCCCGCCGCCTCGCTCTCCGGCCCCCCCCGCCCCTCTGCCCACCCGCGCACCCGCCATTCGCACTCTGTCTCCTCCCACAGCCCCTCCTCCCCCTCCCCCGCCTCGACCGCCGCTCTCCCCCCGCGTCCCTCGCCGCCGGCGTCGCACTGTGGCGACGCCGTCCTCGCTGTGGCAGTGCTGTGGGGATCCGACCAGCCCGGACCGCGCACTGCCTCTCCCCCCGTTCTCCTCGCCTGCTAGCCTTGCCACCCTGTCCCGCATCTTCACGCCCCATATTTCCTCACTTCCTCCCTCCGTCGTACAGGCCACCGCCGTCGTACGCCGCCGTACCAGCCCGCGTCGTCCCCGTATATCCGTCCTCCCCCTTACTGCTTCCGCCTCTTTCGCCGCGCCGCTGGGGCCTCTTCGTTGCTTTGACCCCTGACCACCCGCTCAGCGCCTGGATGTTGTGACTAAATAACGCCCCCTGCTGCCCCCTGCCCGCATGCTTCGCGTCGACCGCTTTCCCCACCCGCTCTGGCCCCTGGCCAGGTGAGTTCCGCCGCTAGGTTGGGCCTCTGTTCTGGTAATGTTTTGCTAGTCGTTGCGTTCTTGTCTGCGGGCGTCGGGACCTGCGTCTGGGCTTTCGCGTCCCCCATGGCGGCGCGGCGCGGCTTCGGCCTCCTCTCCTGGACGACAGCGGACCTCCTCTGGTAATGACCGGCTTCCTCACGTATCTGGTCGGTATTCGGGCGGGTCGGGACTGGGACTCCGACTAGGACTGGGAATGGGACCGGACCGCGATGGCCGCTCTCCCATAGCGCACCAACTCCCACAGTCTTCCTGCTAGCGCCCAAAACCGTTTCTGCGAAAACTCTACGTGCGTCGCGTGGGGTCCTCGCGTCTTTTCGTCTCGCCGTCGCCGCTATAGCTTAGCTGCCAAAGGTCGTATTACGACCTTCGGCTTTAGTCTCCCCAACCCAGTTCTCCACGCAGCATGCATCTCAAAACTTCTGTTTCTAAACGGTTTTTTCGGGCATCCACGGGTCTCCCTCGAACCCCCGCTGTTTCGTGCAGGGTATGTGATCCTTTTTCTTTGTGCTTGGCGGCCATAGAGTCGGTTGGCTATAGCTGTCGCGTCGTGGCTGCCATTGGGGCAGGGTGACTCCTGTACCTTTCGCCGCTTTTCTGTGCACTCCAAGCGCTTTTCAAGGTGTCTGCTGGGTTCAATCCTGGATTTCATATGGTGAGGCCACGGACATGGGCCCCTTGCATGGTTTCGCCTGGTTTCGCCTGGCCTTGATGACACTGCAAAATCCTCATATGGCTATAAAATGTTTACCCGACGGAAGGCCAGGTCTGTGAAGAGCCAAGCTGAACAGCAGCTCATTAGGGCCGGCCGGAGATCATTGTCCCAGGCACCGTCACCCTATCTAGCTGCACACCCAGAACAGCTGCCCGCACCCAGGTGGCGCATGGGAACCTTTACTGCACTTGGGAATGACTCACCTAAACAACTGCTCCATTCATTGGCTCTCGCAATGAATTTTGGTAAAGATAGAGGTATGCGCGATAGGGTACGTAGCGCTAAGCTCAACGGCCAGGCTGCAACGGCATAGGCGCCGCGTTAACTACGAGGTACACAGTAAGCATATAAGTTCCTTCTAAAGCAGAGCTTCGTGCATGATTGCGGACATGGCTTTGTTACTGTGACCGTTTATGACTCCAGGAGGGTTCGGGTGTCACGCTTGAGGCGGTGTCACGGCGGTCGTGCTTCGTACTATGGTATTGATGTGCTCATTATTGCAAGAATGTCATGAGCGGCATGAGCTATGCAATTCATCGTAGCGGATTGTTCACAAGGCTGCTGCGTCTACTTCACCAAGAAATATAGTATATGGCGAGCATCAGTAATTCTCAGTGTGCGTACAAACTGTAGGAAGTAATTCATATGAAAGAAAGGGCATGACGCCAGACGCCGACGCCGACGAACGTCGGTGGCAAACAAGTCTTTGGATGCCGCGGCGCACACTGGGTGGGTCTCAGTTACCGAGCATGCTCAGTACATTAATGTATCCATTACAATGTAGAGTAATATCCTCCGCGGCAAGGAATGTCAGTAACTGGGCGGTTCGCCACTCGTTACTTATCGCGCGCGCGAAGTATGAAGTCGTCATCTTGCCGCAATCGTATGCATTATGTAGGTGGGAGAAATCCTGGCGTCAGGTCGTCAGCCGTCCTACTCCAGCCACCGCCAGCAGCGGCGGATGACGGAGCAGGACTCGCCGCGAGCCTGCCGCCGGCAAACCGGCCACAAAGGCCAGCAGCATCAGCAATTCAGCTTGGTAACATCAGTAATGATACAACAAGTATCCTGGCATCACGAAACACACAGCCATCTAATTCAGTGAGCAGCAGCAGCAACCCCTCTGCCGAGGGCAACAACAGAAACACTCGCACAGCCGCCATCACCACGCTCTGCACGGCGGGCGATGATGAGTCAGCACCTGCTGTTACCCTGCTGTGCGACTCCAGTCGCGACAACTTATCTCCCAGATTGAGGGCAGCACGAGCAGTAGGCTGCTTCAAGGCTACTGCAGCAGCAGCACTTCGCGGCTGTTGTTTGGGTAAAACCCAGCACGAGCCCGACACATGGGACATTAAGCGACATGGTGCCCGCGCAAAGGCGCTGACGGTTGCACTACCCTGGCGAAAGAAAGCTTGGGCCTGGCTTGTAAGGGCTTGGAAGACAGGCCTGGTGCAGCGTATGGTGCGCATAGCAGGCTCGGCACTGTTCGTGTTGGACGTGGTGTTGGACGCGCTGGTAGCCAAGGTGCGTGTTGGTGCCCAACATAGCTGCCAAGAGTGTCTGTCGCTGCGGGTGGTCGGTGAGGCACACGAATGGCAACAGCGGGTTTAGGGTTTATTTTGTGGCAGCAACATGCTCATCATCATAAACGTGGTGGGAACCACCTACCTTACTTTCCTGTGTATCTATCTCGCCCAAGCTACCAATGCAAAATAAACGGCCTTCTTTCTTGCGAGGCCTGCTGGACCTGACACCTATCTCCTGCGTGCTTGCTTGTGTTTTTGCTTGCAGAACATGTTCAGCACCGATGGTTACAGAAACTTCGGCATACTGGTGGTGGTGTTCATGTTGGTGCATTACCCCTTCACCTACGTGACGATTCTCTACGCTGCAAACAAAGCTTTTTTTGCCCAGCAAGCCGTGCTGCCAATAGCTGCTGCGGCCAGCATCAAGTCTACTACTGCCACCACACTAGATAGCCAGCCACCCAGCAGCAGCAGTGATGGTGCATCAGCCGCAGTCGCCGCACCTCTCGTGGTGGTGCTGACATCCATCCTCAAGTCCCTTCACATGTTCTTCTATGTGCTGCTGATTGTGTTTGGGATTCCGCTGATCCCGGTCATGGACGTGTACATGGTGATAGCATCCCTGATGTGGCTGCCTGGCAAAACCCCTGAGGAGGGTTACATGATGCGCATCGCTGAGGATGTGTGCCGCCATTATGAGCGCATCCGGTTGCCGCTGGAGTGCTTTCTAGAAAGCCTGCCGCAGTTTATTATACAGGTTGGTGGTTACTCGTGAACACCAACTACCAGGTCTCGGGGTCTGCACATGTGTATCCTACCTAGCTGGTTCATGTACATCTTATACGTCTTACTTATTTATCTATCTGGGGCCGGTTCTAGGGCCCTTCCCCAGTAAGAACCTCTACTTGCTATGCGAAGTGCTTGCGCTTACAAAAAGAGGGTTTGAATAGGTCGCCAGCAGTACAGCAGCTGCTATCACCATACTGAGGCGAACCAGCGTCCCAACTTACAGGCTACCCCATAATGTTGCGTCCCATTCTGGTGCTAGCTTGCACACTTCCTGTTGCCGACACTACTCGCTGGCACTCGCTGCCAGGCCCGCATCCCCTACTCACCACCCCCCATTACCCCTTTTGATGAACCAACGCAGTCCATAGTGTATTCCCGGAACTTCTCGGACAACGTGCCACCGGAGAGTGTGCGTGTGACAAAGGCGGTCCTGCTTATATCTATCACCAGCAGTATGGCCCAGCTGGCCACGGTGATGCTCACCCTCATCCTGGCAAAGAACGCCAGTGGAGGCACTTTCCTGCAGTACCTCTGGGCGCTTTGGGGGCTGCAGGTGCGTGGGCGGGGGGGGTTCGAGGGAAACCCGTGGATGTCCGAAAAAATCGTTTAAAACAGAAGTTTTGAGATGCATGCGGGAGAACTGGGTTGGGGATACGAAAGCCGAAGGTCGTAATATGACCTTTGGCGGCTAAGCTATATCGGCTACGGCAAGACGAAAGGAAGCGAGGACCCCGCGCGACGCACGTAAACTTTTCGCAGAACCGGTTTTGGGCGCTAGCAGGAGAACTGTGGGAGTTGGTGCGCTATGGGAGAGCGGACATCGCGGTCCGGTCCCAGTCCCAGTCCTAGTCGGAGTCCCAGTCCCGACCCGCCCGAATACCGACCAGATGCGTGAGGAAGCCGGTCATTACCAGAGAAGGTCCGCGGTCGTCCAGGAGAGGAGGCCGAAGCCGCGCCGCGCCGCCATGGGGGACGCGAAAGCCCAGACGCAGGTCCCGACGCCCGCAGACAAGAACGCAACGACTAGCAAAAAAATACCAGAACAGAGGCCCAACCCAGCGGCGGAACTCACCTGGCCAGGGCCCAGAGCGGGTGGGGAAGCGGTCGACGCGAAGCATGCGGGCAAGGGGCAGCAGGGGGCGTTAGGAACAACATCCAGGCGCGGAGCGGGTGGACAGGGGTCAAAGCAACGAAGAGGCCCCAGCGGCGCGGCGAAAGAGGCGGAGGCAGGAAAGGGGAGGACGGATATACGGGGACGCGGGCTGGTACGGCAGCGTACGGCGTTGTACGGCGGAGGCCTGTATGACGGAGGGAGGAAGTGAGAAAATATGGGGCGTGAAGATGCGGGACAGGGAGGCAAGGCTAGCAGGCGAGGAGACGGGATACCAGGGGGGGGGGTACAGAAAATAACCGGTTACCCGACATGGGAAGCGCAGCTGGTGCATAGCGCATAGCGTGTTTGGGGAGGGGGCTGAGGAAAGCCTATGAACTAATGAGCCGAGCGAGTAGGAAACAATTTGGTACATGCACACGTACGGGGGGTATGAGAGGAAACTCGTGAGTCTGTGTTGGAAACCGATTGCACAAGGGAGGGGGCAATCCAAGCAAAAGGTGTTATGTCAGGGAAGATCAACTCCATATAGGTACCAGCTCTTTCAAATGTAAGTATCGACACAAACCTCGTTGCATCAGCCCCACCCATCTACCCATCTGTTCACCCACCACCCAGGGGTTCCATGATGTGCCCCCCGAGGTCATGTCGATGGCTTCACGCAGGCTGGAGGAGCACCTGGGCGATGGCAGTGGTGACACCGGGCCGGTTGAGCAGCTGGCTGAAGGGGCCGACCCGGTGGTGCAATTGGCCACAACCCAGTTCACCCTCAGGGGCCCCAACAGCACTGTCGGCCAGCCACTTGTGGCCCTGCCCGACGGCAACACAGGCATGCTGTGGTCGGGTGGTGCTGGCCCGAGAGCATCCACAGCATGTACTAGGACCGGTAACACATCGACCACTGGCAGGTTGTACGGCAGATCCTCCCAGATGTATGGCAGTGGCAGCAGCCTTACAACGGCCCAGCGGCATTCTGTGTTCCGGCTGGGTGGCCCTGAGGACGCCGCCTACCAAGCGCTGTCCACCATTCAGCGTGGCGTGCTGGTAGACGGGCTGTTCGCCAGGGCAGATTTGCACCGGCTGGGTGCCCTCCACCTGCAGCAGCTGGAGCCGGAAGTAGTGTCACGGCTGTTCCAGAATCCATGCATTGCGACACTGCCAGCGTACCTGAAGCTGGAGGACAGCTGGCGGCCAAAGCAGGGCCACCACGGGAGGAGCAGCAGCAGCAGGTTGCACCTGGCTGCAAGCAGCAGCTCCAAGGGAGGGGTGCCAGCATACTTGGACGTGGTGACCAAGTGGCTGCCAGAGGCAGCCCTGGTAGCAGACCCCAGGTGGAAGCTCAGAGACCTGCACCTGGCACACCTGGAGCTGTGCAGCTGCTCCTCCACTGCAGGCGGTGGAGGCACAGCTGCGAGCAGGGAGGCGGTCCTGCGGCACTCAGCCACTGTGGGTGTCGCTCTGGCGCAGGTCCTGAGTGTGCAGCACCAGCTGACTTGGCTGCTGGTCGACAGGTGCGATGTGCATGTCCCAGCCATGTTGGAGGCCCTTGAGGGGTGGCTTCTTGCGCAGCCAGTAGTGCTGGGGTCTGGTGATGACAATGAGGGACTGGAGAGCAGGGTATTCATGAGCAGTGGCCAACAGCAACAGCAGCAACAGTGCACACTGGTGGTGGTGCACTCCCAGCAGCAGCAAGACAGAGGTGAGGAGCTGGAGCAGTGGCTCATGGCCCGTGTGGGGCTGCCAGCAGCAGCAGTTGCAACCCCTGACATCACTGCCAGTCCCACCACATCCCGGAGGCAGCAGGGCCCTGGAGGCGCCACTACCGGCAGGGCCCTCCCCAGGGTGTGGCTCCGGGAGCTGCACATCATCCAAGACTCCATCCCCAGCCTTGGACTGGTGGCTGGGGCACAGGTGTGTGTTGGGGTGTGTGTGTGGAGGGGTAGCATGAAGACGGTTACCATACCCTCAGGGTATCATCATGCATACCAGTATGTATATAATTTAAAATCATGCAAAATTGTGCAGATACAAATATTGTTGTCCGGATGTGCGCGACTTAATTGTCAGGCAGCCTGCACGACTTTGTAAAAACTGTGAGACACCCCCATATCCATACTGTGCCGGAGTCAGTGGCAACACAAGTGGGGGGCCCAGTAGCAGTCGACAGTAGTGAAGGCGAGGGGCAGCAAGATCGTCAGCAGTGGGGAGGGGGGCAGTGGAGGGGAGATGGTGGCTGCTAGGGTGGTGAGGGGGAAGGGGGCAGTAGCCACATACTTATATCTTTCTTCTCCAGACCTCTGCGGACTCTCCTATGCTCCAGACCTTAACAGGAATTGCTGTTCTAATGGCTTACTGACTCAGCGTGTCTTGTCACAATAGTAGCCGTGCGACTTTGAAATTAAATCTTGTCAGGGTTGCACGACTCCAAAAACTAGTCCCTTCCAGGGGTACGCGATTTGGAATACAACATGTAGGAGTGTGTGACGATCACTTGTAGATACTGTACACGATGACATAGGAAATGGAGGACGGAAATTAACCAGGGGCTGGATAGGGGCCCAGCATGCAGGTCCGATGTGTTTTCGTGTTTGGACAGCCCACCACAGCCCCTTGTATGTGTCAGCCAAATCGTTGCCTGGACAATGGAGAAGCAAGATGGTTGGTGCCAGGCCCTGTGTGGTCTTATGTATCACAGCGACTTCTAATGCAACCCCAGCCACATGTAGTACACAGCAACACCCATCCATTTCCTATGTCTCCACCCACGCATCCACCTACCTGCCCAACCTCTTACCTGCCCCATACATACAGGTGCTGGTGGCGCCGCACCCACGTGTCCCTGGTCTGCTAGATGCCCTGCTGCCGCTGCTGAGCACAGTCTTGGCTCCAGCTGTACTGGATCTCAACACTGCTGCTTTTAGCGAGCTGGGCCTGGATGAGGCCGCCCTCATTGGCGCCTGTCTGGTCGTCAACTCCTCACTGGAGACCCTCAAGCTGCGAGCCATTGGCCTGCGGCCAGACAGCTTGCCACTTGTGCTGCGGGGGATGGTGACACACAGCTGCCTGCGGTCCGTCGACCTGAGCTTCAACAACATTGGTGACAATGGGGTGAAGCTGCTCGCTGACACCATACCACACCTGCCAAACCTGAATGCGATCTTGCTGGTGCGCTACACTATGTTTGTTTGTGGGCGCGCGCGAAAATATGGCCTCAACCGCCTCAGATATGTGACATCGTATCATAGATGCAAATTGTAAGCCTGATAGTGGATGCTTGTTTTGCAGTCATGGCAACACGGCCTTCCTTCCCGTGTGCATGTCTAGCACCAAGCATTTCTGTGTTATGGGTGATCAGGACATGGCAGCAGCAACTTGGTAGGGCTGCTTACTTGCTGCCACAGATCTGCACCTGACTTGCGCGTGTAGATTGACTCACGAGCTGGCTACCAACCTTGCTCCCTGTGCTAGCAGGCAGCGGGGGGGATAGGAGGCAGCAGCATCCATGCAGGCAGGCAGCGAGCAGCTGCCATTTGTTTGACACCGTGGGTAGCATTGCACTCAGCAATCGAGGCCTTTCTGCTGAGCAGAAATTTAGAAGTATGTAAACGTTCAGTGCACTGGTTAGGCTACTCGATTCGCTCTTCCATGGATGGGCTGCTGGCCCTCTGTTCTGTTCCGCAGGCTGGTTGTGGGATGGGGGCAAACGGCGCCAATGCTCTGGCTGGCCAGCTGCTATCGATTGGGGCGCACTCCCAGCTCGTGGAATTCTCGGTGCACGACAACAAGCCAGAATGCGCCACACCGGCCCTGGAGTGGGTGTGCTTCCTATTCAAGCAACGGACGGAGAAGTCGGCCAAATCGACTCCATCCCCATGCCTCGAGGTAAGGGGAGTGGTGTGGCAGCATCTTGTGGGAAGGCGGTTGTCATCTAAGCATTACTATCATCAGGCATTTCCACTTACAACAGTGCTGGAGGCTTTACTGAGCAACAAAGGTTTGTGCTGCGTAATCCTGCACAACTGGAATATATGTGACATTAATTGATCGCTGATTGGAACAGGATCCAGTTGAGCTGTTTGATTCTCTCTTCAGCTTGTATCACTGCTCTGTTGAGTTCTCTCGTGGTCTGCATGTGTCTGCAGGGGTTCCCAGACATCCCGACCTTTGGCCTAGATGCAGTGGCACAGCAGGCCTGCTTCCAAGCTGTGTGCAGCAAGTCCCTATCAGTCTCTGATGCGGGCCCAGATGTGGTGGCTGGTCCGCAACCAGAAACACCTGCTGCTGGGAAAGGCCATAGCAACCAGGAGCAGGTGATGGGGTCTGGCGGCAAGTTGTACAATCAGGCTGCTGACAGGAAAGCACTGCTGTGCCTGCCTCCCAGGGCTGCCTTTGACCTACGCCACCTGGTCATGGTGGCTGCTACAGCCGCTGTGGCACCCTCCCCGGTGGCGCTCGATGTCTCATCCTGGCTCGCCAGCAGTGGTGGCAGGGGGGATGATGAGGGCCCCCCTCTGCTGAGTCAGCAGCAGCTCCTCCCTGGCTTCCAACACCCGGGGGGTGCAGCGACACTGCTGGTGGCTGTAGCAAGTAGCTTGCTACATGCCACTACTGTGCACCAGAGCACCACCCACCTTCACCTGCTGGATCTGTCTTTTGTGGATTTCTCAACACCCAAGGTCAGTTTGGACAGCCAATCCTTGGTAGCCAGGGCTACTGGTCGGAGTATCATGCCAACAGGAGCCACTGCCACCATCACCAGTGGCCGCAGCAGCAGTGCACCATACCTGCTCTCCACACTGGAGCACCTGTGCCGGGGCCTGGCCAACAACAGGACACTGCGAGTGCTGCGGCTGGTGGGGTGCCAGCTCAGCAGTGAGGCTGCTGTGGTGTTGTGCAGTGAGCTGAGGAATGGCAGCTGCCCAGGCCTGCAGCACCTGGAGCTGCATCGGAACCCCAAGCTAGGCCACTGGGGTATGCAGAAGGGTGTGGTACCTCTCCTGGCAGCAGCTGCAGCAGGCCGCCATCTGTTGCGGCATGTCACCATCACACAAGGAAGTGAACCAGAGTGCAAGTATGGTGGGGAGCCACTGACAATCACTGCTGATGCAGATGTCTGGCAGTCAAACCCCAGGACCATACCAATGCTGATGCACTCTGCTGCAGCCGGTTGGGCTGATGATGGTGGCCACCACAGCAACAATCAGCAGGGCAGTCACAGGTTCACCAGCAGGGGCTTGGCTGCAGTAGCTGCTGCAGCTCCAGGGGGGTCACATGCCGGTTCTGGCAGCCATACAGCTGCTGCTGGTCACAGAGCTGTCACACCGCTGGCGCACTTGCAGCTGATCACTGGTGATGCTGTGGTGGATGCACTAGTGCGATCCATGTGGCAGTGCATCATGGCTGCCCCAGCTGATGTAAAAGATGATGAAGCACCCTCCATCCCAGGGGTCGCAGCTGATGAAACACCCTCAGTCACCCTGTTGGACACTCCAGCAGCAGCAGCAGTGGACTGTGCACGGGGTGTTGTGGCAGCCATCAAGAGGGGCTCCTGCCCAGCTGGTGGCTCCAGCAACATGTTACCATCATCAGCTTTTACACCTGACACCTGCTGCACTGATGCCAGTGCTTCTGGTGATGGTACTGCCACCGGATCCCTGAACAGCATCTCACTCCAGGTCTCCCGGGACAGCCAGATTGCAGCTGTGGCCCTCACACTGGCCCAGACAGGCCCCCATGGCCTGGCAGCAAAGGTAAAAACACAATGCAAAGGCAGCCCTTTTGAGCCAGCCATGGCATAGATGTAATAAGAGAAGAAAAATGTTTGTGTTAAGGATGTACACATGAAATATGAATTTGAATTACATATGTATGTATCTTTAGCACCATACATCATTTTGCAATGATTTATATGCGCTTTGTCCATCCAATGGCAGTGCCACAACCACAAGCATGCCACATGTACATCGACACTCCATTGTGGTGCAAAGCAAGCAACACCACCATTAGACAGCAGCCACAGGTTCAAGCTGCCACACCTACCAACCAACCCATGATATTTAACTCCATTCATTGTTCAACTCAACCTCATTTGATGTTCGACTCTTTTAAATTCCTCCCACACTGTCACCTACGTACCCACACACCAGGAAATCAATGTACGATGCCGTGATGGGCATGTGCTCTCAAGCACCGCTGCAGAGTGGCTGGTTCAGGCACTTGGCAGCTGCACCTCAGTGGTGAGGGCATGCCACCATGTCACCACTGGCACCACCGTTCCAGTAGGAGAAAGCCACCACCCTGTCCTGTGTCTAGGCCCCGTGCAGCCCTCTGCCTCACTGGTGCGGTCCTTGGCAAGGCTAAGTGGGCTGCAGCCATGGGCAGGTGATGATGATGGTGATGCCCAGCAGCAGCAGGTGGGTGTGCAGAGTGTAGAGACACCGGGCAGCATTGGTGCTGGCAGGCCATTGGTGAAGTGATGAGCAACACACTGATTAGCAGGTGGCGGTTCTGTGTGTGTGTTTGTTGGTTTGTTGGTGGGTTTGGGGGTTTGGGGCATCAGATGTGTCATTCATCAGAAGGTTCTGCCTATATGCACCCTCTAAGGGGCATATATCTGTGTGCTATGTACAGGATTCATGTCAGCTAGCTGTCCCAGGCTGTCCCAAATATGGCGATAGTTGAGGTTGTCAATGAACTTGTGTGAGTCGCCCTGTGTGTGTACCAGCCTTACATACATGCGGGTGGCCACAGTGGTGTCCTACCTACCTAGGCTACCCCTACATACCTAGGTAGTATCCTCATGTCTGCTGCCACCGCTGCTCTATCCTCTACAGGGTGCAATCACATTTGGCACCCCTGCTGCCAGGAGATCTAGAAAGGGTGGTGGCAGCAGCTGCTGTGCTTGGAGCATCCAGCTCTACTCGGGCAGCACTGAGGTGGATGCCTGCTGCAACGCCTTCCTGGACTATTGTCGGAAGCAGCAGAAACAGCAACAGGGTCATGATGCTGGAGATAATGGTGCCCCAGTTCACTCCCCAGCTGCAGAGGGATCGCCCAACGATATTGATAATTTCGTTAAACTGGAGCCTGCTGCAGTGCATCACCCCACCCTGCCAGTTAGCCCGGGTGTGATGCCCATGCTCATGAGGCCAGAGAGCACCATGGCCCTGACCTGGGCCATCTGCCGCCAGCAGCAGCGACAGCAACAACATGTAAGGCAACAACAGATTGCATGTGTTGCTGCCTCTTCCAAGGGCAGCCTCTCTGGACCACAGGCCCATCAGCATCAGCATCAGCCCATGGAGCTGTGGGCTTGCCTTCCTGTGACGGCCCTGCTGATCCCGGCGCCAGCAGGGCCCCAGGAGGAGGAGGTGAAGGTGCAGGAGGGCTGTGAGAAGGAGGGAGGCAATGCTGCCATCAGTGATACGGCAGCCGCCCTGCTGGAGGCCTGCATGGTCTGCCACCAGATGCAGCAGCAGCTCCCAATGGTGGCCACCGGTGGTGGTGGTGCTCTATCCGGTGCTCAGGTAGTGGTGCAGGGTGCACATCGGCTGACAGATGATGATGCTGCAGTGCTGGCTGTGGCGCTGCTGCCTGGTGACATGGGGTGTGTGCATCAGCTGGTGTTCAGGAATGTGGAGCTCTCACCCACAGGCAAGAGAGAGAACTGGGGTACATGCATGGTAGTGGTGGGGAGGTGCATGCGGTGGGCATACATGGGCCTCCCCCAGGATGTCATCCTTATTAAGGGAATCCTCATTGTAAACCCGTACAATGAGTGCCTCGGTCACGGTTTATTTCATCACCTGGCAATACAGTTGGCTGCAAACTGTGAAGCCGATTGGTTGTTATTGAGTATGTGGGCACCTGGCAACAGGTAAGGCGCTTGGTCTGATGACATTCCACCTAGTATGATTGTTGGTAGCTAGTTTATAAACTACCACTATTGTGACCATTATTGGTAGTTCTTACCACCATGACTGTGACATGGGTCAGACATAATACACACCACAACATGTGCACCCTCTCTCACCCTGCCCCACCCCGCTGTCCTCCCACAGGGTCATCCACACTGCTGCAGCTGCTGCCACTGCACAGCCACACGCTGCGCCATTTGGATGTGTCGGGCTGCAGGCTGGTTCCGGAGCTGCTGGCAGCTGCACTGCTGCCCTGCAGCAGCCTGGAGCAGCTGCTGGTGGGCGGCCAGCAAGAGGCGCTGGCCCTGAAGGGCACGGGGCTGCTGCCAGAGAGCGCCACCAGCTGCCTACAGTTCAGGTACTTCCGAGAAGACTTGTCAGTGCGAGACGCGAAGACAGAGGATGAGGTGGGTGCAGACTGGGATGGGCGATGGATGGAGTAGGTGATACACATCACCAGCTGCTGCTAACTCTAGCACACACTCAGTGAAGATATGCTCGGACCTCATAAGATATGCATGTCTCGTGGCAGGTGCTCCACATGGCATTCTGAAGCTGCTGCCGACCTTGTTGACTGCTCCTCTACCTCCCTGTTATACCATTTGGCCTTCAACACTCCCATCCTACCTTGCAGAAGGCTCTGCTTTTGGCCAGCCACAGCGGCGATCTGGTGGCTGTGATGCGGCTGCTCAAGGACAATGGAGTCAACCCTAACATCATGGCCACGGTTAGCACCTGGCTGTTGGTGGTGGTGGTGATGGGGGGTGACCAGGGGTGCAGCCAGCTTAAACATCTTGGCCGTTGTGATTGATGCTAAGTAGGAAGGTGGCTTTCGTACACGCAAAAAACAGTCTTCTGTACCCACCCGCCCCTCTTTCTGTCACTAACAATCGCCCCCCAAGTCCTATCCTCCCGTACTTATCATGCCCACTGCTTCACTTCCCCCATCGCACGGTCTATCTCGTGTGTAGCCACGGTGTGGGGTGCAGGCGACGTACACAGCCCTGCACTGCGCCATCAATGCGGGCCACAAGGGGGTGGCAGAGGCACTACTGTGGGCGGGGGCAGAGGTGGCCGTGAAGGACGACACCAAGGTGCGCTTGTCAAGTGTTGCATGGGTGTGGTGGGTATCATCACTTACTCATCAGTGGTTAGCCTCCACCATAGCTAGTGGTGATGCTCCACCACTACACACTGCATGAGGCTGCCATCATGGTCTACTAGCTGCTGTGTTGTATCTGTCCTGGGATGTATCATGAAAGATGGATCTGTCTTACATCTGCTCGCGAGACCTTTTCTGTTAAGGTCATGATACAACATGCTGGTAGATGAGGGGATGACGAGCCCAGCATGGTAACCGAGAACACTGCCAGCATGCCAGGGGTGATGGGGTGTGATATATGTGGGGGCATGGCGCTATCTGTCTGTGTGCCTTGGCACTACATACATACCCTCCTCCCTCCACACCCCCAGTGCTGCACCCCCGCTGGCCTCTCCACAACCCCGGTGCTGTGATGTACCGCTTATCACCCGCGAACCAGCTGCATGGAGCGATGTGGTCCGCTGCTGCTGCCACTGCTGCCAGGTATCCATTCTTGCCCGCCCCCATCGCTCCCTCTCTCCCACCTTCCCTATCTCCCTGCCCACCCCAACTGAAACCCCAACTGAAGGATGGCAACCTCCCGTCACATGTAGCCTGCATCAAGGGCCGAATGGATCTCCTGGAAATGCTGCTGAGGTTGGAGGTGGACATTGAAGCCCGGAACACGGTGGGCGTGTGGCAGGCAGCAGGCACCTGCACGAACAGCGTTATTAGTTTATGTATGTGGTGAAAATGAGCGCACTGTTGTATCTGGGCGGCGGGGAGTTTCCAAGTAAACCTAAGTTGAGTACTCGGCAGGATAGGTGGAGATATGACATACAATCCTGCCTCCTTAGGACATATGTGTGTACCAATATGTGTTGGGGCTGCTGCATGGCCCTTGCGTGAGTGGCTGCTGCACATATGGCTCCTCATGATCCACTGGTCATCCAACTTCTCACTGCTATCCCCTAAGACGGCACCTGAGAGTCAGGGTGTCTAACCACAGATTGTTTACCAACAATCGCTGGTTGGATTCTGACCTCCAATGGCCTGCTTTTCAGTGAGAACTGGGGAGGGAGATGGGTCTGCTGGGGGCCCTGGTATGGGTAGAGCAGCATGGATCGCGCGGCTCTTCAGCTGTGGCCATGTCCACTCATACTGGCAGGACCCAATATTTAAAAAATTTACTATTAAAAATATTATAAACCCCTAAATGCTCCGCCCGGGAAGTGCGGATCTAAGGCCCTAACGAGGTGACCTTGTGATACGGGATGGCTGATACCCATACATCAAAAGGCCAGCGGGTCCAGAAGGCGCTGGCACATGGATAGGGGCCGCAGAGATACGGACAATGTGTGTAAACAAACAACTGAGTAATCCCTAGTGTCCTCAGATCTGAGAGCTATGCGCCGGACGGTATAAATCCCGGGGATTCCTATAAACCACGCCAGGCTTCGGCCGGAGTATGGATCATTATTCCTCCTCACTGCTGCGTGCTCGCCCCATCACTACCTCGCTTACCACTTGTTCTTCCTCTTCACCTCCCCTCTCTCCCCGTTGCAGCAAGGCCTGTCCCACCTACACTTGGCCAGCCTCCATGGAATGAAGGATGTGGTGGGTCTGCTGCTGCAGAGGGGCGCGAAGCTGACCAGTTTGGACAAGGTAGGGATGAGGGCGACACGCCACACGCACACCACCGTACACAGCGCCATACATGCAGTTCACGTGTCTGCACTGCCACTCCTCTATTGCGCTGGTGATGGGCTGGTGATGACGGGGTACTGTTGCCGCCGCCTCGAACTGCCCCCCTCGGTCATCATTACTCTCACCCCCACTACACACATCACCCCTGCAGAACGGGTCCACACCGCTGCATGTAGCCTGCAGCTCCGGCCACTTGGAGGTGGTGGAAATGCTCCTGCGGTGGGGGGCGGACGTGACGATCCCAGACTGGGTACGTACGTACGGCTACACATACCCACAGGGTGGGCGGGCGGGTGATGTCCATATCAGCCCAGCCTTGGCCCTCAGACTTCGCGCCCTGAACAGACCTTGCAGTGATCGTCGAGGTCCCTCGGAGCCCTGAGCGCACTGGCCTGTCCGTCGCATGTGTGTATGTTGAAACTTGCTTGGTAGCATTGCGGTCCCCTCCATCGCTGTGCCACACCCTGCAGCCTGCCGCCGGCAGCTGAAGACACTGTCCCAGCAGTAGCTAGTGTCAGCCTGAGCGCGCTGTGTGGTGGCAGCAGCCCCCCCCCCGTCTCCTCGTCTGCTCGCTTTGCCCCCCTGTCCCGCATCTTCACGCCCCATGTTTTCTCACTTCCTCCCTCCGTCGTGCAGGCCTCCGCCGTACACCGCCGTACCAGACCGCATCGTACCCGTACCCGTATATCCGACCTCCCCTTCCCTGCCTCCGCCTCTTTCGCCGCGCCGCTGGGGCCTCTTCGTTGTTTTGACCCCTGTCCACCCGCTCCGCGCCTGGCTTTGTTCCTAACGCCCACATGGTGCCCCTGGTGCCCCTTGCCCGCATGCTTCGCGTCGACCGCCTTCCCCACCCGCTCTGGGCCCTGGCCAGGTGAGTTCCGCCGCTGGGTTGGGCCTCTGTTCTGGTAGTTTTTTGCTAGTCGTTGCGTTCTTGTCTGCGGGCGTCGGGACCTGCGTCTGGGCTTTCGCGTCCCCCATGGCGGCGCGGCGCGGCTTCGGCCTCCTCTCCTGGACGACAGCGGACCTCCTCTGGTAATGACCGGCTTCCTCACGCATCTGGTCGGTATTCGGGCGGGTCGGGACTGGGACTCCGACTAGGACTGGGACTGGGACCGGACCGCAATGTCCGCTCTCCCATAGCTCACCAACTCCCCCAGTTCTCCTGCTAGCGCCCAAAACCGATTCTGCGAAAAGTTTCCGTGCGTCGCGTGGGGTCCTCGCTTCCTTTCGTTTCGCCGTAGCCGCTATAGCTTAGCCGCCAAAGGTCATATTACGACCTTCGGCTTTAGTATCCCCAACCCAGTTCTCCAGCATGCATCTCAAAACTTCTGTTTTAAACGGTTTTTTCGGACATCCACGGGTCTCCCTCGAACCCATCTGCTCTGGCACATGCAGCAGTCTACCTATCTGCTCGCGCATGCTGATGTGTTTATGCCATACCGTATGATGACACACCCTGCCACCGCCCGCAGACCAGCAACACGCCGTTCCATGTGGCCGTTGACAAGGGGCACGTGAAAGTCGTTGAGCGGCTTCTGTCTGCACCTGGGGCGGATGTGAACGATAAGAACAAGGTGGGCAGGCAGCCAAGGCTCTTGGGCGAGCGGAGGTGGAGGGGGAGGCGGGCTCACGGCACCCAGCACGTGCTACCATGTCGGTGGAGGGGTTGCGAGGAGGGGGGGACGGGCTTATGGCGCCCAGCACGTGCGGAGGCATTGATTGGTCTGCTTTACGGGAAACATCGAACATAAGGTTTAAACTAGCCAGGAGGCCAATGTCACATGGACTTCGGGATATGGATGGACGTATACTTGGGCGCAAGGACCCTGGCATCAAGCTCGTGATTGCTGGGCATACACACGTCGGCATACACACGTTTGGCAAATGGAAGTTTCACTGTTGCTAGTTGCACCGGCCGATACAATGCTCTCAAGGGTTCCTCCTGCCCACCCACGCACCCCGAACTCCATACGTATGTCACAAACGGTATATGGGTTCTCCGCACAACCCCGCGCGCCTGGACCCCGCCCGAGCATCCAAGCAACGAACCCGAACCCCGGAATTGCTTCTTTGGCTGCATCAGAAGAGCCTTCGGATCGGGCTACACAAGGCGAGCCACCGGGGGTACCACGAGCTGGTGGAGTTGCTCATTCGAGAGGGCGGCAACGTGAACGACAAGGACTCGGTGCGTACAACCGACCTGGCTGGCCATCTATCTCCTTGATTTCGGCTCTTCGCCTGTGAAGCAGCAGCAAGGCAGCAGCAAGGCAGCAGCAAGGCCCAGCGAGCAAGGCAGCAAGGCAACAAGGCAGGCCTGCTGTGTGGTGGCTCGCCCGATAGAGGGTCGAGCATAAGTTGCAGTCCGGGAGGGGTAATGATAACTACTGAATGGATGAAGCCTTACAGTCGGCCATGATGAGGGTCATGGAAGGTGAACCGACGATGAGACCTTAGACATACCCAGGATACGTATCTCCATAGCGAGCCACCGTAGTGAAGCGGAGGTGGCTACTCGTCTTACAATGGCCCTTACTCCAATGAATGTAAGGTGTACAGCCAAATACTAGTGAAAATTGTTTGGTGCGCGTCAACCGGATATCATGACTACAGCAATAATGATGCCCTCGCATTAACCTAAGCGGTCACGTCTGATGTTACACGCAATGTAGAACCGTCTTATCTTCAGATATGTCCGAGTCATTGCAGAAGGCAGCGGCCTCTCGCCGGTACACAACTCTGGCGTGCCCCGGCACTGAACCACAGCGTTTGTTTTACACCACGTTAAAACAAACCCGGAGTTGAGTAAGTATAAACCCTGCCCATCTTCGATATATGCAGTTGTTAGATGTGTGCCAGCCGGCACACATCTAACAACTGCAGTTTACATGGGTCTAGATTTAAAGACAACCCCCATTTACTGTGGTTGAGCAGGTGTTTTTACACCAGCTCAATCACAATATTGAGACGCGCTAGCATCTCAATTATACACCGCTGTAATTCCGAGGGTTAGCAGCATAGGCATGCGGGTTCCTCAGAAAGCCCCGATCCCGCAACTAGCATGCATGCTGCCCGCGACACGACGTTTACCAATGTGGCCGCCAGTAGGCAGCAGCATCACACATGAACCTTACCTCCCCTCTCCTTTTCACGTGCATTGATGCGCCGTCGTGTCGACCCGCAGGTACAGGACACTCCGCTGCACTACTCCTGCTCCGCAGGCCATCCCCACGTGGCGCGGATGCTGCTGGACGCGGGCGCGGAGGTTGAGGCCAAGAACAAGGCACGTGTATGTGTAAGGGGGGGGAATCAATATCTCGGTCTGGGGTAATGGCAATCGTGGTGTTGCACTGTGCTGCCGAGAATCTGGTTCCAATTGTCGGCACCCGCCACCCCGGCTATCCAGCTAGGTAGCTTGCGTATGTTGTGACCTTACGTGTGTGAGTGTGCTCGCGCTCACTACCCCCGCTCACAGGACGGTTCGACACCCCTGATGCTGGCAAGCGACGGCGGGCACCAGGAGGTGGCGAGGGTGCTTTTACGCAAGGGGGCAGATGTGCACGCCAAGGGGGTGAGCAGCAGCAGTCGTCGTTGGGGAGTAAACAAGCAATCACACGGCGGGATATCTGGCTGGCCATGCGTGCATTCCGGGTGTTACCAAGCAAGATGCCCGTTGCCAGACCTCAGTTGTTGCCAGCAATTGTGAGCTTGCCAAACGCCGGATGTGCGCCAAACACGTGCGGATTTTCCCTCCTTGGATGTGTCAGGCCTCAGCACAGACCGCCCTGCACAAGGCAAGCGTCTGCGGCAATCTGCAAGTGGCAGAGCTGCTACTTAAGGAGGGAGGCGCGGACGTCAACGCCACGGACGCGGTGGGTGATGGGTCGTACCTCACGGGTCGTACCTCACGGGTCGTACTCTCGCGGCGGGTCGTACACGGTCCGTCGCGGACGTGTTCTGGCGCCTGACTATCGGGTTATTAGCGATGTGCAGCTTCCACGGGTATGGGCGGGGCGTGCCGATGACAGACTAGCAGCATAGCAATGGTGGCGACGAGGGGCGGTCAAATCCGCGACGCCGCAAGATCCCTGTAACCTGGGGTCCTTACACCCACTGTCATCCGCGGTAGGTATCGCCTTTTCATGCATGCTTACACTCCCACTGTACGGCGGGTGTACGAACGTGGCGCCACGATGGTTGTACGACGCTACACGACGTGCATTTCGGGAATGAAGGCGAGGATGGACATGGGGGGGGAACTAAAGGGGCGTGGGACATTGGGGCCCAGCTCAGCGCGGTGTGCATATGATTGGAAGCAAGGGAGTTGGCTTGGCTCCTTCCACGGAAGCCACCGCATCAGCGTTTAGGGTACTCTTGGGAGTTCCTTAGGAGGTCAGGCATGCCTGTCGTGTGCTGGTGGATGGGAAAAGGGACAACGGCCGCTCGCCCTGCACTACGTACTCCGAGTCATTGTGTCGGCACTCACCCAGGCTCGGCCCCTCCCCTTCTTTCCCTCCTCATGCAGGGTGGGGATACCGCGCTGCACGCCGCCTCCCGTGCCGGCCACGCGGACGTTGTGGAGATGCTGATCGGCAGGAAGGCAGATATTGACGCGTGCAACAAGGTGGGGGTGGGGTTTTAGGGTTTTAAGGGTGGGGTTGGTAATAAGGCAGATGGTTGCACGATGCTGCCGAGTAGTGGGTATGTGGCACATCAGCGGCTGCTTCCATTGGCCAATTAAGGGGGGATTTGCGACAGCAGGGGAGGTGTCCGAGTAGGCCTTCTCGCAGCACGGATTTAAAGGGTGATGGACAGCGCATCGTGGCATCCATACAGCAGGGGGGCCGACGGATAGTGACAGCTCGCACGAGGGCCTAGGGTGGGGATGATTCCAAATTTTCAAATGTTGCCAGCCGTGAAAGAAAGCGTTTAGCCAGTTTCCGTGCATGGTAAGCTACCCTTGAGTCTGTTTACCGGGCCCGCCGTCCTGCCGTTGCTAAATCATTGATTTAACCCATATAGCCGTTTGGTAGGGGCTGTACACCCCTCTCTTACGAACCTTCGTTGCTGTCGCATGGCAGGACGGCAACACGGCCCTCCACCTGGCCGCACTAGAGGGGTGGGATCCTGTAATCAAGAGCCTGGTGGAGGCGGGCGCGAATTCGAGTATCCTTAACAACGTACGTGGTCCCCCAGCACCAGTGGCTACCGGCAAGCGGCCCCACGCGCTAAGCGGAACACCTTGTTGCCGTACCGTTGTGGCTGTTGCGGGCAGCACCCCTCGGATCGGCCGCTTTCCGCTGCTCGGCCGCGACGCATGCTTCCTGCCGCCTAGCGTGACT
The DNA here is from genome assembly GCA_003116995.1 of Yamagishiella unicocca. NCBI lineage: Eukaryota > Viridiplantae > Chlorophyta > Chlorophyceae > Chlamydomonadales > Volvocaceae > Yamagishiella > Yamagishiella unicocca. The sequence continues at coordinate 22,754 of BDSL01000129.1, read as the reverse complement.
TATGCTACATAACCCCCTTGCCGTACCGCCCATGATTCCTGCTCCCCTCCTCACCTTACCGCCCCTGACCCATGTTCACCACCTATCCGTACCACGTGCTACTGCTGTGTGCATTGCCATGCCGTTGCCTCTGTCTTGCCTTCTTCCAATGACCATTGACGCCCCTTGTGGTGCCCATTGTGATCCCGCTGCCGATGCCGCCGCCCGGCTGCACAGGATGGCAACGGTGTCCTAGACATTACACTTAAACCAGATGCAGAGGAAATTCGGTTACAAATCAGCAAAGCCAAAGCCAAAGCCGAACGAATCCAACGCCAAAAGCTACTGACATGCAGCGCCACACGACACGACATTATGCCGCATCAGCAACAGCAGCAGCAGGGACTGCAGCAACGGGAGCAGCAGCAGCTAGACGGTATTTAGGCTGCGGCTGTCAAGGCAGCCCACAGCTGGCGCCACGTATGTATGTTTATTGTGAAGTCACTACTGACTTTGAAACGCATGGAGATGTATGGCAAGTCTTGCTCCTTGGCGCTAGGGAGGCTAATGGATGTCTTCGCCGTTCAGCCTGTACCGGTATGACTGAGAGGCTATGTGTGGCTGCTGGCTGGCTAGGTATGAATGAATGTGTCCAGCGCCTGCCCGGTGTGCACGCATACATGGGCGTTCCATTCATAATCCAATAAAAGTTCCTGAACTCGAGTAGTGTAACCTCGGCTGTCCTCCATTCTAAGACTGACATGTAACCGCCGGCTCGGAATAGATAGCTTCAAGCACCACGCGTACGTATGTGTGGCCCTACCTCCTGTGCGTACCCTATGGGCCAGAGGACGGCGGGGTGATGGCGGCTTATGACAACAGGGCGGGTGAGCAATTGCGCTTGTGGACGGATGAGGCTCCTACCGTCCTGCACTATTCGGTTGGAGGGTGTTCAGAGGGGCGGCGGGACACGAGGGGCGACAGCCGACACTGCCGCTGGATGTGGATGTTGGTGTGTATGTGTTCCTTATTACTACATACCGTACCCACGTGATATCAACGCTAATAAGTAATTAATTACTCGGAAAAAAGTGCACTTTCGCGCAAATTAAATAAATGCCTTAGCGGCCTGCGCGATGGAAAAAAATAATACCCCGAGAGGCCTGCGCGAATCTGTAAATTAGCCCTACCCACTCCTACCCTGCCCAGCCATCCGGGCCGGGGAGGAGGAGGAGGAGGAGGAGGACATTGAGTCGTAGAACAGATACCTTCTTCGAGCTACCGTAATGATATTGATATCAGCGGTTCAGAAGTTCGCGAGAGCTGTCGTCTTGATTGCCTATCAGATTTACTTGGGGTAGCGATTGTGCCGCTCATACGGTACAGTATCGTTTGCAGACATTCTAGAATGCATTGCTAGCTTCTGGGAAAGACGCGAGCGTGCGGCTCGCACGAGTTCCGTACGGCGCGAGAGTTTATTTAAACTACATAGACATTCCGCCATTCCAGTCTTCCTACTAGCATGCATGATTCCTTTGCGCGAAACATCATCTTTTACGCTGCGCGAAACTAAAAGATATACCCTACAGCACTGCGCGAACTGAAAAATAATACCTCAAGAGACCTGCGCGAATTAAAAATTAATTCGAAATTTTTGCCCTGCGCGGTGATCAGGCACGCGTACGGTAGAATACATGTGGCAGGTTGTGTGAGGCATGTAGCTGCTGGTTGTGGACCCCTGGCTACGGACATTGTGGTCGTCGCTCACATGGCATCACTTGTGAGGTTACTGTGTTTGCATAAAGGCTAACCCTGCACGACCTTCAGACAGTGCGGTCCATCCCTCCTCTCCCCCCTGCGGTAGCCTTTGGGACAGCGTGCTTCGTCCCTTCTCTCACCCTGTGGTAGCCCCTTGGACAGCGCTGTGCATCCCTGCTTTCCCCTTACGGTAGCCTTTTGGATAGCGCGGTTCATCCCCCCTTTCCCCCAGCGACTGCTCTTTGGACGGCGCGGTTCATCCCTCCTCTCAACCCCCCCGGGAGGCCATGCACCCACTACATTTCCCCAGTCACGTTACCGGTTCCTTTAATGTAACCCCCCGTTAGCCCTTTGGAGAGCGCGGTTCGTCCCTTCTCTCCCCCTGCGGTAGCCTTTCGAACAGCGCGGTTCATCCCTCATCCCTCAGTGACTGCCATTTGGACATTGCGGTTCACCCCTCCTTTACCCTCCGCGCTATCCCTTAGAACAGCGCGGTTCGTCAATTCTCTCACCTGTGGAAGCCCGTTGGACAGCGCGGTCCATCCCTTCTGTCCCCATGCGGCAGCCTTTTGGACCTCATAACGACGTTCCGCCGGACCCAGCTACCACGCACTACCCGCCTGTGTCGTTATCGGCTTCACGTGTACGATATCTCTGGTTGCGACTGGCGAGTGAGGGCCCGTGTCACGATTGGAATGCACAAAAACCAGCACAAAAACCAGGGGAGATACGAAGCCACGGGTGGCTGCCCTGGCCCACAGATAGCTTGCCAAGCCAGTCGGAAGAATGGAACCCACCGCTACAAGCTGCCAGCATATCTTAACAGCGTGCGTTCAGCTTGGAGTGGTTGTGTGATCGAAATGCCCAGCATTTCCTGAAGCGCAATTACGTATGCGCCGTACGGACCACTAGAGAGGTGTGGCGGCAGCCTCTGCGGCACATGACTGGGTCCCTGCCTGTAGTAAGCCTATTCGCCTCAGATCCTCAATATGCCCATCCCACCCGCCCCCGCAACGGGGAAAGACGGAGGAGGAAGCAGTGACCTGTACAGCCGTAGGCCCGACACACCGGCAAGCATGGGCAAGCGCAGGGCAGCAATGGAATCTATCACCTTGAAACGGTCGGACGGCAAGGAACGGCGAGCACCGGCCGCACATGGGACGCGGCGACCCAGGGGGCGGGCCGGTGAGTGGGCTGGTGCAGCTGGTGCATGTCACGGAGGGAGCCAAGCCGGCCAGCAATGGTGTAGTAACGGTGGTGTGGCAGTCACACGCATAGCCAGGCGCCCGACGGCAGCGGCAGCCCCACGAGACCTGGCCATGGAGTGGCGGGGAGTCGCCACCTCGACGGAGGGGCCAGCCATGTGAGTGGAGGACGACCAGGCGCCAGTAAGCGAACGGACGGAGGGGGTTGGGAGGAGGACCTGGAAAGGCGTGCAGAGCGAGCAGCGACCCGTGGGGCCCAGGGGTGCAAGCACGGCCGACGCCGCCAGGCCTGAGTGCCTACTACCGGTACGACGCAGTGCTGGACCCGCTGGCTGGCTGGGAGGCGCGGCGGACCGGCGGGATGCGGCTGGCAACGGGTCCAGGAGGCGGGGTGGGAGCTGGCAGTGTGGCGGGGTGGGAGCTGGCAGTGTGGCGGGGTGGGAGCTGGCAGTGTGGCCGGGTGGGAGCTGGCAGTGTGGCGGGGTGGGAGCTGGCAGTGTGGCCGGGTGGGAGCTGGCAGTGTGGCGGGGTGGGAGCTGGCAGTGTGGCGGCAGACCGTGCGGCCGGGCCTGGCGCTGCAGACGTGCAGCCCAGCAGCGGATGTGCTGTCGTACATAAAGGACCACTGGTGTCGCTCGCTGTCTGTAGCTTAGGGTACTTCCTCGGACGTGTTCGGGGACGTTGCTGTGCGGCATTTCGCTCAGCGCTGTGTCGAAACCTGGTACGCTGCGGTACGACACAGCGCGGGGCAGCAGCGTACCCAGCCACCCAGCTGTGCCATCAGGCCTTCTGTGCCATTATTAATCTTGCTACCACGGGGTTCAAGGCCTGGTGTTACCATCAATGGATAGGATTAGCACATGGGGGTGGGGAGCCCGTTGTATGGCTCCAGCATGCTAATGGGATTATGCCTCGCGGATGCACCAGACCCTCATGAGGTTTAGACTCGGATGCTGGGACCCCAGGGCCGAGCCAGGTCTGAGCTAGCGACGTTGCAGGTAGTAGTAACTGTTAGGTGCTGTGCTGAAAGCTGTGGAAGACGAGCTGCACGTTATTATGGAAAGCGCCAAGTACGCCGACATTCGTCGGGAGTTTGAGTACTCATTGTGGTTTAGGGATGTGTCATGCCCCACAGCAGGCTTCGGCCGTCACGGACACTACGTGTAACACTCGTGCTTTCCTGGCTGACCGTCGTGGCCGACTCCAGGCCTGACTGGCGTGCGCTGTCGTTAGTGCTCAGGCTACAACTGACCAGGTCGTAGGCACGTTAGCAGGTGAACGCCGCAAGTCGCTACCTCTTCCGGGGTCTGCCCCGGGTATCCTGACTCCCGACCGAAGCGCGGCCCACAGCTGCACTGTTGCTTGCGGGGGCAACTATGCTCGACACTGCTGTTACACGTCTGCAACTGGGCACCTCGTGCGAGAGGATACTTCGAGCACGGCCGGGAATACCAGATGCGGCATCCCGCACGTGCTAAGGCGGCTGAGGCTCTGTGGGCCCGATGTGCGCACCTTATCCCTGCAGCTCCGATCGTGAGCCAGCTACCACCCAACACCGAAAGTTACCAGGCGGTATAAGACGACGTCCGTTACTTAGTTGTTGTAACGGTTACTTAGTGTCAACGAACCATACCTAACAACACACTTGAGAGATATTATATTGGCGATAGACACTCCCGAGTCTGCGGCAGAGCCTAGTACTCGGCGTCCCCGTGCGAGGATTAGGGGGGCCAGCCCCTTATCCACGCCGCCCCGGGGCCTCCCAGGAGTTCCGCACCGGATAGTGACCACATTCCCACCGATGGCAACAGCTATTGCTACCGGGCGAAAGCGGAGACGTTGCCCAAACACGCGACTACTCGACTACTCGGAGGCCCCTGCTTCAGCTTCTACCGACACGGACGAAGACCCCTCACTCATTTGCGCGGGATGCTTCCATGGTCGCCCTAGCTCTACTATGCTGCTGTGCGACGAGCCAAGTTGTGGGCTCGGCTGGCACACGACCTGCTGCTTGGATCCCCCGCTGTCGGCAGTACCGGCAGGACCCTGGTACTGTCCGCTTCATAGTAAGCCAGATGCGGGAGAGCCAACGGGACCGGTCAAAGAGAGGCCGCCCAAACGGCGGCGCCTGACATCTGAGTCCCGAGATGCAAGCCCACATACCAGCCACTCACCAAACAGCAGTAGCCCTAGCTCCATTCCAGGTAGCGACGAGGGCGACGTTGGCCCGGGAGCCACCTGCCTGCCGAACTTGATGTGTGGCAGGACGCGCCCTTCATAGAGTATCTACGAACTCAGAAACTGCCCATCGACCCGACCAAGTCAGGAGAAGAGAACTTGCGAGAGATGACGCGCCTGCGGAAGAAGGCAGAGAGGTTCGAAATGAAGGATGGCCAGCTGTTCAAGATTAGCACTGACAAACAGTCTCGCGTCCGGGTTTTGAAGATGGAAGAGCGGGGACAAGCCCTACGCGAAGCACACGAGATGTCCAATTGGGGGGTCAGCAAGGCGTACGCAAGCGTTACTACTGGGAAGGCATGATGCAAGACGTGCGGCGCGTGGTACGGCACTGCGAGCAATGTGCCGCCGGCAAGAACAAGCTGCTGCGGGATCATCCACTACACCCTCTGCCCGTAGTGCCCTTATGGGGGCGCGTGCATGTGGATCTGATGGGGCCCTACAGTGCTACGCCCAGAGGTAACAAGTATACCATTGTGGCGGTGGACTCGTGGTCGAAGTGGCCTGCGGTTGGAGTGCTGCCCGATAAGCAAGCAGGCACTACAGCCGGCTGGTTTTTCCAGCAATGGATGGCCCGCTATGGCACCCAGCGGCCGTGGTGACCGACCAGGGCCGAGAATGGGAAGGGCGGTTCGATGCTTTGCTGCTGGCTGAACAGCATCACACATCGGCGCACCGCAGCCTACACGCCTCAGAGCAACGGACAAGCCGAGAGGATCGTTGGGGTCCTCCTTACAGCGCTACGCAAGTCCCTTAATGACGCCGGGGACGACTGGGATCAGGAGGTGTTTAAGGGCGTCTAAGGCTACCGGGCTACGCGCCAGCAGGCAGGATAGCACCCGCGTGAGCCCCGCGCTGTGGCTGTTTGGCCGGGAGCTCACGACCGCCGGAGAGCGGCGAGCGGCGCGGCCAGCCAAGGCGCAGTCCCCCGCCGACTCAGGTAGGGGAAGACATGCCGGCCGCCGACTATGAGGCTATGCGGCGGCGAAGGCAGCAGCTGGAGGCCATAGCTGCCCGGGTCGACACTAACCTTTGTCAGGCCAAGGAGCGAGATGTCCGCGACCATGCGCGCCGGCGTCGCCCAGCCCCCGGCAGCCGGGTGGCGCCCAGGACCGGCGATGGTCCTGCCGAAGCGGCGGGCACAGGAGGGGCGTGCCCGGGCGGCGCTGTGACTACCAAGGAAACGACGGCGGGCCCCAAGTCGGGGGATCACGAGGCTGGCGGCACGCAAGCGGGTGGAACGAACCTGGTGACGTCGGCAGGAGAGATGCCCGGAACGGCAGGCAAGGCGGGCGAGGATGCCGCTCTGGATCACCTGCCGGATTTGCAGCTACACGCTAAAGCCTACAGACAGGTGCGGCGTACGCACAAGCTGGCGCCGGACCGGGAGGGTCCATTCTTCTTCGACTATTGGAACACCAACGGCACTCTGGCCAAGGTCGTCACAGCGGATGGACACGCTTTCACTATCCCGGCCCACCAGCTGTACGTACTGTAAGTCGAGGCCCCATGGGTCGACGGTCTGATGACTGGTTTCGCGCACTCGACCCAGCCGGACCAGTGGCGGACGCTGGGCGCTCCGCGTCAGATGATAATGCGTGGGTCGTCCCGGTACTAATGGTGGAGCTAACGGGAGCGGCCAGGAGGACCACACCGGGCCGACGAGACGCGGACGAGCACGGTCCGCTCGGCGCCCAGTCGGATCCTGATCACCGGTAGTTGTGGCGAATCCAGAATGAGGAGGCTGGCGGCAACCGTGCGGGGAGAGTTACACATAGGGACGCGATCTACAACCCCGCACGCCAAGTACCGCCGGAGCTGCACCGGCGGCTAGCTGAGAAGGTCCCCCGCGGGTGGTAGTCCCCAGGACCGGGACGGTTGTTGGCTAGGCCAAGGTTCTAGAAGCGGTTGTTCCGGCATAAGACCTTTGACCGTTACCCCGATTGGCAATAAATACGTCTCGGTGGCATACGTCTCGGTGGCAAGAGGTCAGTGGGGTTGCAGTGTTACGCGCGCTACTGCGCGCTACCACCGCGTTCCGCGCCCTCGACGAACTTCGCCCAAGGCCGCCGCTAAGTACAAGCCGTCAAGGATGGCCCTGTCTATGGTGAGGCGCTCCGACCGCCTTAAGGTCGGCACCTATGAGCGGATGGGAAACGGCTCCCCGTCGTTCCGGCGCCGCTCCGGTAACGCCGGCCGCCGCCGACGTGACAAGGAACCCGACGTACGACGGGAGCGACACACCGCAAGCCGTCGTCAGCCCGTTCGCCGCCCTGGCGGAACGGGCCCCGACCGAGTCCGACATCTCATCACAGGCCGTGCTGCTGGTAGAGCCGGGTCCCCCGCCTAGCCCCAAAGGCGAGGTCGAGCCGGTTCAGGAGCCTCGACCCGACGAGGAGGCAGTCCAAATGGCGCCGCCGCCCGAGTTCGGCCGAGCCGTCACGGAAGCGCTCCTTGCGGGGTTCATAGGTCCGGAAACCGCGGTGCTGAGCGAGATGTTATTCGGGCCTCCCTGGGAGGGGACCCGGACGGTGTCCAGGTTTGACACGACCGGTGTTTGGATGGTAGCAGACCGCCAGTCGGAGGCCCGCACTGACATGCAGAGTCTCATTGCCATGGCGCTGGCAAGAGACGAGGTGCAGGTTGTGTTTGGGCGAGCCCTGCACGCCACCATCCGGGACGTGGCGACCGTCCGGCTGGGTCGAGTGCGCGAAACCAGTCATCAGACCGTCGACCCATGGGGCGGTCGGCTTACGGTACGGCCCCAACGGTCGCCACGTCCCGGACGGTGGCGTGCAGGGCTCGCCCAAACACAACCTGCACCTCGTCTCTTGCCAGCGCCATGGCAATGAGACTCTGCATGCCAGTGCGGGCCTCCGACTGCGTCTCGATACCACGCGCGCGGGCGCGCCCCACTAACTATGTCCACCCAAATTTTTTCGCGACGTGTAACGATAAGAGGTGGGACTTCGCTGCCGCTAGATTGCCCAGACCGTTGCTTATTAACGTCGCCGCACTGCGCCCGTAGCCGACGGAGACGCAGCGTTTGAACCCGTATGGACCGACAGTAACGTAAACTTTACTAACGGTGTATTGCTAGATGAGATATTAGAGCGCAGCGGAAGAGCCTGTGGGTGTGGGTAGATCTGACACCCGTGCCTGTGCGATTGAGGAGCTTAGGACTCCTGATATGGGAAGCTCGGCGAGGCAACTGCAGTGTTTACAGGACTGCGTGCCAGGGCAAAGGTTAAGTGCTGGGGACTTAACAGCTGGGTCCAAAGTTTTCCCAGGGGGCGTGACTCTTAACGACAGAGTAAGGGTCTGTGGGCCCGGAGCGTCTGTGACCAGCCTACTGAGTAAGGACTGTAGTCAACGATAAGTGACTCCTAGAGGCTTGTGGCTAATAGAGGCTTGTGGCTCCAGCCTTTATATAGCACTAGCACGGGTCTTCCCCCTTTTGATACCCGATGGTGGGTACAACCCTGCGCAACGTAATGCTTGCCAGTGCAACGTAATCCTGGGCTGCGCAACGTAATGCGCGGCCTGCGCAACGTAATGCGCCAGTCAATGTGGCCTCGTGGCCTCGGCCTCCCGGCCTCGCCCACGTAATACACTAGCGGGCCCGGCCCGGCCTCGGGGCCACGTCAGCTGCGCAAGGTAAGACGTCTAACGGTCAACCGACGCCGGATCCATCCGCGACAGGTAGAAATCCATCCGACTCGTACATTGTGAACCGTTCGGTGCCGATTTAGCCCTTAGAACCATGTTTCTTCTCAACTCGTCCAACGCGTCCGGTCAGCTAGCCTGGCTGCCCAGGGTTCTCCGCGACAGGCTCAAGTGGCGTGTGTTCGTGTTCATCTGAATGTGTATGTGTGTGGTATCAGTAGTGGTAGCTGGACTCGAGTCTCGTTGGTCCATATCCGCGCGAACCGTTCATGCAACATACACACACAGCGTGGCACAGCAAGTAAAGGGGAGATGCTCTTGGTTGTACTGATCGTGTGTGTGGCCAGCAAGAGAACCCGCATACCCTCTACCGTCCTCAGGCGCCTGTCCTACGTGTGCCGGTAGCGTGCAATGGTGTCGTGCGATGCTGCAAATCCCCATGCACTGTCATTGATATAAAGGTAAACCTTCCAAAGTTAGCACGCAGGGACACGCAGGTTACCGTTTTAGATTTACAGCAAGGCAATTGGAGAAAACGGCCTTTCCCAGTCAGTATAGCACACATAATGTGCATAGGTTAGAGATGCACTGTTACTGGGTTACAGGTTGCGCAAATCGAAGGTATGTAGGTTAAAGATTATTAACTCTTCCAGGTTTGGAAATTGCGCAGTGCAGGTTACGGATTGCCTGTCCCAGGTAGGGTTGGAGATCGATGTACGGAAGACAGCAGGGATTGATTAGGAAGGTTTGAGACCATACAGATATGGATCGTGACCTGGGGGGCGGTTGGGATTGCTCGGCTTGACCGCACGTGCCATCCCTCTGGAAAGCAATCCCTGCAACCCAGAACAACCACCTGCTGCTGACGCCGCTGGATGCAGCTGTTGTCTCCTAGGGCTGCTGCGGCGAGGCAGCATAGGACACGAGCGGTGCATCCTTCTGCTCGAAAACTGTTGGCCCTCAAGAATCAATGTTGGCCTAACGGCAGTAGGATTGTGCCGTACACCGCCGTCCGACCGCCGTTGGCGCAAACTTGAAGCACGCCGGATAAATCAATCGCAGTACGTCGTCACGTGACTAGTACTGTAATGTTCCGTAGTATATGTAACACTGAGTAAGATACTTTTAGCTTGTAAAGGTCGCACCACTCCTAGGAGACAACAGCAGCATCTTTGAAATTGGTTAGACATCTATAAATGACACGATTCGACGATTCGAAGTAACTTCTTGTTCTTGCGTAAACGAACTACTCGCTCGGAATCGGGGCTGTGGCGGGAAAAAGCCGCTGGGCGCGAGCGTTGGAGCGATTTATTCGATATAATTGGAGGGCACCGCATCCACTTCAGGTTGTCATATCACTAGTGGCGACCCGGTGCGTCTAAAGTGTATTGCCTTGTTTGTCATGCTGTCACGCGAGCAAGTGGTTACAACATACCAGCCTGGATTTTGCAATCTGTCTGTAGAGGGCTCGATTGGCATCAGATCACTGCCTACGGCTTGCTTACTGATGCATTGGCTTGTTGATCCATGAGGCCGCCTGTATTTCGTCGCTCCCCCACGACAAACGTTTTGCGTTAGGGCTCTCCCCGTGACGACGTTGCCTGGAATGCAAGTCCTAAGCGTGTGAGGGTTTGGTATCGTTGTCTCGGAGTACCGCGTGTGTTGGCACCTGCATCTGCTAACGGCCACCCGTCGCACCCCTCGGACCCGCAGGTCCATCCGCAATGCTACGCCAACACGACTCGGAAGACAACCACACGTGGCCGGCGCAGCAGCAGCAGCAGCGGCGGCAGCAGCTGGGGGCCGAGCATCAAGCGGCGGCCGGGTTGCAGCGCCAGGTGGTCTCAGGCCCCGACAGTGGCGGCACACGCACCTCTACTCCGCAACCCCTCGTCAGTAACACCTGCAGTGCCAGCAGCGCGGGTGAAGGCTGCAGCAGCAGCAGCCAGCGCACCCGCCGGCACGGGTGCTATTGCCACCGCTTTCGCAGCGCGAGCGGCCGTGGATTCCCCTCCCTGGCCCTGGCGCTTCTGCTGACGCTGCTGCTGGCTCCCCCCCCCGCCGCACCGCCGGGGCGGGGCGGGCGGGGAACCGGGCCTGACGGGGGGGCACCGGATCCGGATCCGGGTTGGGCCGGACTCTGGATTCCGGTGCTGCTGCCGGGGTCGCTGCTGCGGCTGCCGGGGGGTGCTGCCAGCACCCCCTCGACGCCGGCTGCACGTGGACGACTCTGGAGCGGAATCCTGCTGGGTTCTGCTGCCCCCACCCCCGCCGCCTTTCCCGCCTCGCCCCCGGCTAAAGCAGCTCGCGCAGCAGCCAAGGGGCCCTCCAGGGAGGGTGCGGGGCTGGCAGCCGCGGGCCCGACCCCCGCCTCCCCAGCCGCCTCATCCCCGGGAGGAGCCCTCGACGGCGATAAGGGCAGCCTGCTGATGCGGCCCTCCTTCGACGCCTCCCTGGACTGGGCCGCAAACGTAACCGCCAAGGTGGGCGGGCTGGGCGGGCTGGGCGGGCAGGGCGCTAGGCTTGCAGGGGCCGGGCCGGCCACAAGAAGGGAGCGCCACAACGGCGCCTTCTTCCACCGCCCCGTACCCCTGACGCGCACCCATGCATCGCACTCACCACCCCTCCCGGCCTCCCCGCCACCACCTCCGCCTCCTTCATGCCTCCCGGCCTCCCTCCAGCCTGCTAGCGAAGCTCTCTCCGAAACCCACACCGAAACCCGCCCCCCCCCGCCAGGGCGCCAAGGGCTGCACGCTGCCGAAGAAGGTGACCCCCCCCGGTCAGCTGCCTCCCCGCTGCCCGGTCCCCAAGCGGCCCGTGGGTCTGGACGAGGCCCGGAGGGTGGGCTGGAAGTTTGCACCGCTGCTGTGAGTGGCTGCGAGGCAGCGGGGGCGGGCGTACAAACCGTTTACGCGACAGGGACAGGAGGGGGCGGGAGGAGGGGCGGGAGGAGGGGCGGGAGGAGGGGCGGGAGGAGGGGCGGGAGGAGGGGCGGGAGGAGGGGCGGGAGCAGGGGCGGGAGGAGGGGCGGGAGCAGGGGCGGGAGCAGGGGCGGGAGCAGGGGCGGGAGCAGGGGCGGGAGCAGGGGCGGGAGCAGGGGCGGGAGCAGGGGCGGGAGGAGGGGCGGGAGGAGGGGCGGGAGGAGGGGCGGGAGGAGGGGCGGGAGCAGGGGCGGGAGGAGGGGCGGGAGCAGGGGCGGGAGCAGGGGCGGGAGCAGGGGCGGGAGCAGGGGCGGGAGGAGGGGCGGGAGCAGGGGCGGGAGGAGGGGCGGGAGGAGGGGCGGGAGGAGGGGCGGGAGCAGGGGCGGGAGGAGGGGCGGGAGCAGGGACGGGAGCAGGGTGCTGCAGGGGCGGGAGCAGGGGCGGGAGCAGGGGCGGGAGGAGGGGCGGGAGGAGGGGCGGGAGGAGGGGCGGGAGGAGGGGCGGGAGGAGGGGCGGGAGCAGGGGCGGGAGGAGGGGCGGGAGCAGGGGCGGGAGCAGGGGCGGGAGCAGGGGCGGGAGCAGGGGCGGGAGCAGGGGCGGGAGCAGGGGCGGGAGGAGGGGCGGGAGGAGGGGCGGGAGGAGGGGCGGGAGGAGGGGCGGGAGGAGGGGCGGGAGGAGGGGCGGGAGCAGGGGCGGGAGCAGGGGCGGGAGCAGGGGCGGGAGCAGGGGCGGGAGCAGGGGCGGGAGCAGGGGCGGGAGCAGGGGGCTGCAGGGGCGGGAGGGCACAAGGCGGTAGTGCGGATGGGGGCGGAAGCAGCGCCTCTGCAACCGTGCGCCGTCCCATGGGTCGGCCATGCCGCGGCCGCATTCGTCTTGGGACACCCCGGGATACCTTGCCACCCCCCTAGGGACCCCTAGGCCTCCTAGCTCCCAGACGTGTGGCTCCGCTGCCCGGGGGTGAACTGTCCGGTCGCCCTCCTGCAGCCCCGGCAGTCGCTGTCAGCAGCACCCCCCCTGGACTCAACCGCCGCCGCCGCCTGCTGGAATGTCCGCAGGGAGCAGCGGAAGTCGGGCGGGGGCAGCGGACGCACCTCCGCAACCACCCGCACCAGCACCCGTTGCTCCACTACGTGAAGCTACATTAAGCAATGGGTGCTGGTTGCGTTAACATCTACCTGTTAGGGGAACAGTAGTTTAACTGCACTGCCCCTGTTAGGGGAACAGTAGTTTTTACTGCACTGCCCCTGTTAGGGGAACAGTAGTTTTTACTGCACTGCCCCCCCCATCCCCTCGCGCAGCCACCGTTCTGCCCCCGCCGTTTCCCACGTCTCGTGTCACCGGGTCTTCTCTCCCCCCGCTCCCCCCGCTCCCCCGCAGCCACCAGCACCCCCTGGACTGGACGCACCTGTCCGACCCGGGCGCCTGGATGCAGTCCGCGATGCTGATCGACCCGGTCACGTACACCACCACTGACCTCGACACCTACCTGGAAAACAGGTGAGCGACCGGAGTGGGACGCCAGAGGGGCGTTCCTGGGTGGGGGTCCGGAGCGGGCGTTCCTGGGTGGGGGTCCGGAGCGGGCGTTCCTGGGTGGGGGTCCGGAGCGGACGTTCCTGGGTGGGGGTCCGGAGCGGACGTTCCTGGGGAAGTTCCTGGCTGGGTGGGGGCGGGGGCATTGGGATAGGGGTTTCGGCTTTGTGGATCAAGGGACTGGGGCCGTGCGGTGGGTCGGTGGGTCGGTGGGCTGAGGGGACCTTCTGACCCAATGGCCCGGTGGCTACTGCACTCGCCCGAAAACCCGCCCTCCTGCCCTCCAGCCATCCGGTCGCCCCCCCATCTGGCCCCGGCTATGCAACAGCATTTCCGTTTCCCATGTCGCGTAACCGGTTCTTTTCCGTAACCCACCTGGCCCCGGGCGTGACTGCCCTCCCGCCCTCCCGCCCTCCTGCCCTCCTGCCCTCCGTCCTCAAGGCATCGGGCCCGGCGGGCGAGGATGGAGAAGGCCGCAGCAGAGGCCGCTGCAGCCGCCGCCGACGGTGCGCAGTCGCGGTTGGCGGAGGCGGCCGCCAGCAAGGCAGCAGCCGCGGCGGCGGAGGCGGCGGCGGCCGACCCGTACTGGCTGGTCCACGAGGCGTACGACACCCACAACTTTTATGCAACACGCCTGGTGCGGCGGCGGTACCCCGCCCAGCGGGAGGCGACCGCTCCGGAACCACCTCGCGGCGGCGGCGACGGCAAGCTGCACGGCCGGGAGGCCCTGCTCGGGCGGTCCACCGACGAGGAGGGGGCGGGAGGAGCGGATGCGGCTACTGCGCTTGGAGGGGGGGACGGGGGGGCAGCGGAATCAGACACGGCCGGCGGGCAGCAGGCGGGCGGTGGCGGGAGGCCCCGTCACCGGAAGCTGGCGGAGGGGGGGCGAAACGTGTTGCTGGAGCAGCAGCAGCAGGCGGGCAGCGGCGGCAGCGGCGGCGGCAGCGGGGAGGTGGAGGCGGAGGTGGAGGCGGGGGAGCCCGAGGCGGACCCCTACTGGCCGCACTTCGAGGCGCTGCAGGTGGGGCGGGGAGGGAGGGAGGGGCAGGGAGGGCGGGAGGGGCAGGGGGGGGGAGGGCCCGGGGGCGGGGGCGGGAGGGGCAGGGGGTGGGGAGGCAGGGGGCCCATCCATTCTTCCTTTCAACCACTGAGCCCCCCACTCCCCCGACCCGCGGCCCTAGGGTTCCGAGTTCTTTGACGCCATAGCCGGCGACCCGCTTCTGGAGCAGGAAGGGGAGCAGGAGGGGGAGCAGGCGGGCGGCGGGGGCCGCAGGCTGGGGGGCAAGGTGTACTACACAGGTGCGTGGGGTGGGCGGGTGGGGGGGCTGGCGGGGTGGGTGAGTGAGGGCTGAGGGTTGAGGCTTGGAGGACAGTGACGAGGTGGGAGCGGGGCGGGTGCCGGGAGCGGTGTGCCGGGAGCGGTGTGCCGGGAGCGGTGTGCAGTTCATCCAAATCCTACCCCCTTCCCCTTCCCCCCTCCCCCCCTTCTCCCCCCCCCCCATGGGTCAGTGTTCGAGCCCCGCCTGGACCACATGCGCTGGAGCTCCCACCGCTCCAGGGGGGCCTTCCCCGGCGGCCCTGCCTCCGACCCCGGGGCGGCCGCCGACGGGGGCGACAGTGAGCCCACACACGCCTTTGTGTACACGTTCTGGTGGGTGGTGGTCGGGGGCTCGGGGGGTCGGGGGGGAGCCACATGGCTTCCCGGCCCTGGGCTCCGAGACCACACCCGGGGGCCTCCGCCTCCTCTCCGCCCTCCTCCCCTCCTCCCCCTCCTCCCGCGAGCCTCGTCACCCGCAAGCCTGCACGCCAACCTACCCCACAGCTGGCCAGACCCTACCCCGCGCAGCACGGCTTCGTCCACGACCCCACATAGCGCTCTAGCCCCCCCTGGCGCCCCCCCGCCCCCCCTTGCCCTTCGGTTTGTCGGCCGTGGATTCGCGTATTCTCTTATAAAGCCCCCCCCTGCCGCCCCCCCCTGCCGCCCCCCCTGCCGCCCCCCCTGCCGCCCCCCCGGCCCCCCCCCTGCCGCCCCCCCTGCCGCCCCCCCGGGCCCCCCCCTGCCGCCCCCCCCGCCCCCCCCCTGCCGCCCCCCAGGCTGTTCTACCCCTTCAACGGCTGCTCCAACCAGCTGATGGCCACTCGCTTCGCCGGCCGCCACCAGGGGGCGGAGTACTTCCTGTGCCCGCTGGGGGTGCACGAGGGTGGGTCGGGGGCAGGGGGGGTACGGGTGGTGCGGTGCGAGGGGGCCTTGGAGCCCAGCGGCTCCGAAACCCACCGAGCCGCACACTGACACACAGGGCGGGGTGACGAAACCCACCAGAAGCGCACTCCCTCGCATCCACCACGTCCCTCCTCCCCAACCGCCCCTTCTTCTTCTTCTTCTTCTTCACTGCACCCACCGTCGTCGCGTCCGTGTGTGTGGCCGGCCACCCTAGTCCAGTAGCATGCGCGCGCGTCCCGGTGTCCGAAGGCTATGCACACGCTACATTTCCCCAGTCGAGTTACCGGTTCTTTTATTGTAACCTCCCCGCCCCTCCCCCCCCCGCCCCTCCAGCACGGTTTTTTCTCGCATCCACGGGTCTTCCTCGAAGCCCCTCCAGCATGCACCTCAAACCGTCTGTTCCAAACGGTTTTCCTCGCATCCACGGGTCTTCCTCGAAACCCCCGCCCCTCCTCCCGCCCCTCGCCCCCCCCTCCCCATCCGCTCCTCCCCTTCCCGCGCCCCTCGGGTCTTCCCCGCCCCCCCCCCAGGCGGGAGGGGGAGGAGGTCGTTTCCCCAGTCGCGTTACCGGTTCTTTAATTGTAACCCCCCCGCCCCTCCCCTCCCCCAGGCGACTGGGAGCACCTCAAGGTGTATGTGTGCCAGGAGGGCATGCTGGACGCGCAGGAGCCGGCAGCTGCCATCGCGGCGCTGCAGTACAGCCAACACACGTGGCTGCCGACATTCGACTGCACGCGGGGGGGCTGGCCCGGTGGGGGGGGTGTGTGGGTGTGTGTGGGGGGGGAGTGGGTTATTTGCCACGGGTGGGGGAAGGTGCAGCTGGCGCAGGAGGAGGGCAGGGCAGGAGCAGGACAGGGGAGCGGAAGATCGGCTCGCGTGAGGTATTCGGACGGGTTAGATGTCCCCCCCCCCCGGCCCCCCACCCTGCCCCCCCGCTCCCCCCAGGCAACTGCTCCTTCGCCCCCGACCCCGACACCGGCCAGCTCCGCCCCCTGGTGTACGCGGGGCTGCACAGCCACGCCAACAGCCCGCACACCAGCAACCTGAATGTGTATGCGAAGGTGGGGGGGGGAGGGGGGGAAGGAGCGGGGAGGAGGGGGTGGGGGGAGGAGCGGGGAGGAGGGGGAGCCGGGAGGAGGGGGGGGGGTTGCGGCCCGAGGGTGCTGCGGTGCCGTGACAGGTAACAGCGGCTGGAGAGGAGTGCGGTCGGCCTCGGGGGTCAGCCTGGGGTCTCGGCCTCGGGGGTCAGCCTGGGGGTCAGCCTGGGGGGCGGAGGTCGAGAAGAGCCCACGTGTACACGACATAGGAGACGGAGGGCAGAGACCAGCCTGTTGGGGCGGTAGGTACCAGAGGCTGAGGGCCGGAGGGGAAGGGGGGGGCCGGAGGGGAAGGGGGGGGCCGGAGTGATGCCCCATCGGACTCCAGCGGCCCAGCGGCCAGCAGCAGCCCAGCAGCACCGCAGACTGCGCGATCAGCCCTTGACGCATGACCCACACGCGCCCTCCTACCCCCCCCGTCGAACCCCGCCTGCCTCCGTCTGCGTGCCGCCCTCGCCTCTGTCATCGTACGGTCGTACGTCGTACATCGTACAGGTCAACTTCAAGCAGCTTCTCAACTTCGACGGCATCTATGTGGCGGACCGCTTCGCGGCAGGCGGCCCCACCTTCGTGCCCTCCCCCGCCAACACCCTCTGGCTGCCCTTCCCGCACGAGATGGGGGAGGCGGAGGGGGTGGGGCCGGAGGAGGGGAAGCCGGGCGGGCGGCTGGCGTGGGCGGCGTACCAGGGTGAGGGAGCGGGGGGGGCCGGTGGGTGGCAGCGGAGAGGGGTTGCAGAAAAGAACCGATAACTCGACATGGGAAGTGTAGTGGGTGCATAGCCTTCGGACACCTGGACGCGCGCGCATGATACTAGACTTGGGTATCGACCGCAGGGGAGGGTTTCGAGGAAGACCGCAGGGGAGGGGGGAGGGGGCCGTACCAGGGTGGGAGAGCAGGGTAGGGGCGGTGGGTGGCAGTGACTGACCATGGGTGGGTGGCGGGGCCAGGGAGGGGGGAGGGATTCAGGACTGCTTTCTCCCGGAGCTGCCAGGGGGGTGCTGCGGCTTGTGGTTTGGTGGCCAGGTGCAGCTACGTACGGCAGCTGCAGCTGCAGCTTTTCCGTACCCGCTCCGGCGCACGCAGTGGCTGCGTGGACCCAGCTTGCTGCCCCTCCGTGTGGGGAGATGGACCGACCCTCGTCCCTCCCTCCCTCTCACCCCCTTCCCCCTCCCTCTACGTGTTTTCCTTGCAACCTTCCCTCCAGGCAACTGGGGCGTCCCCCTCACCTCGCCCAACTACTCCCTCACCTGCCTCACCGACGGCCTCACCGCCGCCCGCCCCTGCGACCCCCGCAACCCCCCCGTCTTCATCCTAGACCGCCTGCTGGGCGGGGTGGCGGCTCGGCCCGAGGACATCACCTGGACGTGAGGGGGGGGGGGCGGGCGGTGGAGGGGCAGGAGGGGGGGGGGAGAGGGGCTTGTCAGTGTATCAATAATAGTGGGGGTGGGGATATTTTAGTTTCTGCCTGAATGCGCCACCCAATGATAGCCTCATCACCACCCCAGCCCCGGAGCACCGTCGTCCTCGCTCGTCGGCTTCCCCCTCTACCCCTGCAGCAACCGCAACCCAACCAGCCCATCCGGGTTTCACCCCTCCCTCCCCCCCCAGGCCCGTCCTCTCCCCCAAGAAGGTGGCGCCCGAGCTGGCCGACCCCATCACCGGACCGCTGGTCCGCCGAGCTGCGTCGTACAACTGGGAGCGCGAGGTGGCGGCGCCGCTGTGGGACGACAAGGAGCCGCTGCCGGGGCTGGGGGGGCTGAGCCTGGCGGCACTGGCGCGTGAGTGATGGGGGCTGGGGGTGGAGGGGAGGGGGGAGAGGGGGGGCCCTGAGGGGGGAGGGGTTGCAAGGAAGACCCGTGTACGGGAAAAGACGGGGAGGAGGGGAAGTTGAAGCGAGGCTCGGGGGAGGGGAGGGTGCGTGGGGCTGGTGCACCAAATCCCCCCGCGGTCCCGTCCAATGGACGTCTGCCCACAACCACCGTCCGCAGTTCATCCCCCGGACCCGCCCCTGCCAAAACAGCGCCCTCCAGCACTCCTCTCGCACGGTGGTCCAGGGGGGGGCCTCCCTCCTAGGGCCGGCGCCGCGTCTCACACACTCCGGGATGTTTAACCTCACGCCTTCTGCCCCCTCCGTCTCCAATGTCGTGAAACCGGGTCTTCTGCGCCACCCCCCCAAACACATCCACCCCGATATGCCACCCCGCGCGAAGGTCGACCTACGACCTCCGACCTTAGTTTCCTCAACCAAGTTCCCCAGCATGCTTCTCGCAACGTCTGTTCTAAACGGCTTCCTTTCGTACACGGGTTTCCTTTGCACCCTCCACCTACACCCAGCGCCCTGCGTCACCTCCCACTCCCCCCACCTACCCTGCGCGCAACGTACCCCGCCCCTCCCCCACCCGTCCTCCACACTCGGTTCTCGTCCTCCACGCCCGTCGCACACTCGTTCTGTTCACCCCGCCCCTCCCCGCCCCCCCCCCTGCCTGCTCCGAAACCCCAGGCGACACCTCCTCCCTGGACTGCCCGCTAGCGGAGGACCTCCACCGCAGCCCCACCTGGGGCTCCCAGTACATTGGCGACGACCCGCGGGTCGTTCGGCGGCTGCGGCTCTTCGTTGTCGCCGCCACCCTGGCCGTGGTGGCTGCGGCCGCTCTGTCCGCGCTGGTGGTCAAGTGCATGCCGCTCATACTGGCACCGCACCACCAACACCAACAACATCACCCACATCAACAACAACATCAACATCAACACAGCCAGGGCGGCTACCGCAGCAGGCGCGCCGCAGAGGGGTCGGTGGAGGTGCGCTTCTACTGTTGAGGGGGAGGAGGGGAGGAGGGCATACAAACAGATTACACGACGGGAAAGGATAGTTGGCGGGAGGGGAGGGCAGGGGGGACGGGGGAGGAAAAGCACGGGGTACGGCGGCGGGCCGAAACGCGTACGGCGCGTGCAGGGGTGTAAGTGATGTGTGGGTGTAGGTGTTTTGGAGGGATGCGGTGTCCCCGCCCTCCCTGATAGTTCGCCTCACCTCGGCCGCGGCTATCTGTCTCCCGCAGCCCCCCCTTCCCCCTCCCCCTATCTGTGCCCCTCCCCCTATCTGTGTCCCTGTGCCCCTCCCCCTCCCTGTCCGCTCCCCTGACCGCACCGCCCTGCCCCCCTCGCCTCCGAAGTCACCCCCCCCCCCGCCGTTCTTTTATGTACCCCCCCCCGTCCGCGCCGCTGCCATTCTGTCAAATACGTTCTCTTTTTCCTTTCTGCAGCCCCAAGACACTGGCTCCACAGGTTTACCAGTCGTCCATCCCATTGCTCCAGCATGCGCCCGCATCCTCGCTGTCCGCCGACCATGCGCCCACTATCTTGTCGTTTATTCGTGTCACCGGTCTCACACCACCCCCGTCCGCGCCTGCCAGGTCAGCACGCCCGGGCAGCATGGACCTCAGGCCTTCGGCATCATGTACGGCAAGTACGACGATCATTTGTACGAGCCGCTCCCGCCGGCTGACGATGCGGAGCGCACCGCGTCGTACCGTCAGCGGCAGTTGTACCAGCAGCAGTGGGGGGTGGCGCCGGGGCGGTTCGAGGTGCAGCGGGAAGAGGGCGGCGGCGGTGACGACAGCGGCGGCGGCGGCGGCAGCCGTACGTCGGCGTCGTACAGCAGCTTCAACTCGTACACCGGCAGCGAGAGCGATGCGTCCGCCGCAGCGGGTGACGGCCGGCCGGATGTCCCGCTCATGTCGTACACCCAACAGCCGTACGACGCGCCGCCGCCGCCAACCCAGCGCCGCGGCCCCTCTGGCTCCGGCCAGGTCGCCACCTCCGCCGCCGCACTCGCTAACCTGTCGGCGCTGTCCGCGGCGGCGGCAGTGCGGGCATCCGACGGCGGCGCTGGCGGCGGCGGCCCCTCCACCGCCGCCGCTGCCGTACTCGCCGCCGCCAGCCTCGCCCGCGGCAGTGAGGAGCAACCGCTGCTGGCGACGGCGGCGAGCCGCGGCGGCGGCGAGTACGGCAGCGGCGGCGGCGCTGAAGACGACTACCATTACGACGACGACGTCGGTCAGGCCAAGCCGCGTGCCGTACGACGGGGCTGGGGCAGCTTCAGCTTCCGTACGGCGGCTGCCTGCCCGGCAGCTGCGCTGCTGCCGCTGTTGGCTTGGCGGGGCTGCCTGGCTGCTGTCCGCTGCATGTGCTCGGCCCTGTGCTGCTGCTGGTGGGTCCCTGCCTTCACCCCGGGGTACTGAAGGGGGGGGGGCGAGGAAGGCTCTGCGGGGGGGGGGGGTTACGTAAACGAACCGGTAACTCGACTTGGGAATTGGGGGGGGGGCTGCCCCACCCCGGGGTACCAGGGGGAGGTGGCATGTAAACCGTTGACGCGAAAGGACAGGATAGCTGGGTACTAGCGGGGGCTACAAGGCACAACCCGCTAGAAGGCACAGCCCGCTAGAAGGCAAGGATGGCGGAACCGAGTGCGAGAAAGGCAGCTGCAGCTTAGCGGCTTGCAAGCAGGGGCAGCAGGGGCAGGGTTGTGCACTTGACCCCCCCTCCACTATCCCCTCCCCTCCCCTCCCCCGCACCTGCATTTTCTCGCATCCACGGGTCTTCCTCAAAACCCCTCCACTATCCCCTCCCCTCCCCTCCCACCTGCTGCTACTCCGCAGCCTGCTCTGCCGCCCCCGAGCTGCCGGAGCCGGAGGGGGGGGGCTGGCGGCGGCGGGGGGGCCGGGGGCATCCGGGCAGAGCAGGCGCCGGCGGCGAGGGCTGGGTCCGTTCCTGCTGGGCTGTGCAACCCAGCCAGAGAGGTGAGCCCAGGAGGGGTATAAGGGGGGCAAGGGGGGAGGGGGGGCATAAGGGTGTGTGTGGGGAGGGGGGAGGGGGGGAGGGGGGTGGCATAAGGGTGTGTGGGGAGGGGGGAGGGGAGGTGGTGTTGGGCAGGCGAGGACAGCAGAGCAGTCGAGGAGGTGGGTGAGGAGGGGTGGCCTAGAGCCGCAGGTGGGCTGGGTGGCGGGAGGGGGTCCCAGGGGGGTTAAAAGATAATCCGCGAGTCCACGGCTGACAAACCAAGGGCGATCAAGATGGGGGGTTAGAAACCCACGGAAGCCATGTCCCGGATGAAGCCAGTCATGCAACGCCGCTCCCGCCTGCCCCAACTCCCGCCTCCACCTCCCACCTCCCCTCCCCCCCCTCCCGCCTTCCTCCCTCCCGCCCCTCCCCCCAGGCGGCTGGTGTGGCTGTCCCTGGGCATCATGGCGTACTCGATGGGGCTCGTCATGTCGGCGCAGGTGGACCGGGGGCCGTGAAAGGAGGGGGGCGAGAGGGGGGGGCGTGAAAACCGTTGACGCGACGAGGACAGGATAGTTGGCGCATGGTCGGGGGGGGGCCGTGAGGGGGTTTACAATAAAAGAACCGGTAACGCGACTGGGGAGATGTAGTGGGTGCATAGCGTGAGGGGGGGGGGAGACCCTGGGGAGGAGGGGCGGGAGAGGGCGTGAGGGGCGGGAGAGGGCGGGAGGGGCTGTGAGAAGACGTGTGCTTGGAATTGCTTGGACCCCCCGCACCCAGGGGTGGCGCACTGGGAGGGGAGGATTCGAGGAAGACTGGGAGGGGAGGAGAGGGGAGGGGAGGGGAGGGAGAACTTACGGTTACAAGCCGCAACACACGAACCAAACTAGCTAAACGCCTCCCCCTTTACCGCTGTGCTCCCCCAGGGCCTGCTGGTGACCCTCCACGCGCTCCGGAACCTGCTGCTGAGGGGCTTATGGGCCATTGCGGGTCTGGAGGTGCGCGCAGTGCGGCTGGGGGGGTCTTTGAGGGGTCCGCCTCGCCCCACAGCGCCCCTCGCGCCACATCCCCTGCCGCGAAGTGCTTTGTTCTGTTTGGGCGGGTGGGGGCAGTCGCAGTGGGATGGGGCTGGGAGGCGGTGGTGGGTGGTGTGGGGAGGGGGTCACAGAAAAGAACCGGTTCTCGACATGGTGTGTGGGGAGGAGGAGGCCGGCGCTGCTGTTGCTGTTGCTGTTGCTGTTGCCGGCAGCACTCCCTGCTGGTACTACCCCGCGCTGGCCGAGCTCATCCCCCCTCAGTGGCGCATCCCCCCTCAGTGGCTCATGCCCCCTCAGTGGCTCATGCCCCCCTCAGTGGCTCATC